>JAESVK010000248.1:237538-268037 GCA_017140935.1 Hamamelis virginiana
TTTTTTTTTTTTTTTTTTTGGATAATTAAGAATTTATTAATCCAAAAAAGGCCGAGCCCAAAAGAACAAAGAAAGAGGCCGAAGCCACAAGAAACCTACGGAAAACCGGACAGAACCTCCCCTAAAAAAAGGACAGAAGCCAGAAAAACCTGCCTAAAAACAACAGAAAACCAAAGGACCAAAGCTAAACAAACAGCAGCAGACAGCCCACAGCCCGGGCAAAAGCACCACAAAAGAAAACAAGCTCAAACGCCCACAGCCCGGGCACAAGCAACCAAAAGAAGAAAACAAGCCCTAATCTTAATGTTTTAAGATATTACAATCAAAAGCCCAGCTGTCACACATAGATCTATTACTAGGATTATCTACAATATCATGAAAGCTAGACACTCTATTTCTCACCTCATTATAAATTAAAGTAAAGATAGTATCCGAGTTGATGAACAGGTTTTCGTAAATTCTGGCATTCCTTTGTCTCCAAATAATGTAAATAGTGGCAGCCCAAGCTATCTTCCTGATTGTGGAACAAAACGACTTCCCTTTGCATGAAGTAACCCACAGCAGTTCATTCTCCCAGGATCGGGGATGTCTATTGTGACCACACAACCTGAGAACTTTACCCCATATCTAGGCAGTAAAACTGCATCCAAAAAATAAATGGTTCCTGTCTTCATTAGCATCTCTGCAAAACACACAAGACATAGAAGAGATCACACCCCATCTCATAAGCTTTTCTTGGGTAGTTAACCTGTCAAGAATAGCCAACCAGGCAATAAAAGAGTGTCTTCTAATAGACTTCGAAAACCACACAGCAGAATGCCAACTCACAGCCGGGGCAGTAATACGAACATGATTCCAAGCGGAACTAGTAGAGAAATTCCCAGAAGGAGAAGGGGACCACACCACAGTATCCTCCCTCCTACTATGAAGTGGGGGGCACTCAAAGCAACTATTCCGGATGGTAATAAGATCAGAAGTATTATTAATGGGCCAACGCCAACCCTCATCAGATAAGATACAAGAAACTTTAGCCTGCAAATGGATAGCCGCATCATAAACCACAATAGAACTAAAATGCTTTAACAGGGGCCCAAAAGGATGCCAATTGTCATGCCAGAGAAAAGTAGAAACACCATTACCAATTCTGTGCTTGATAAGGGGTCTAGCCAAATCCCTTAACTGAAGCATCTTTCTCCAACTCCATGAGCAATTAGAAGGAAGGTTAATGGACCAGAAACTTCTGTCCCTAAGAAGATATTCCTTCACCCAAGCAACCCATATCGAACCAGATCTAGAGAATAAACTCCATATATGCTTTAGAATAGCAGCAACATTCCAATCCTTTATCCTGCGAAGGCCTAATCCTCCTTCCTCCTTAGGAAGACAGACCAAACTCCAACTAACTTTGGCTTTATGAGCTTTACCATGAGACCCAGACCAGAGAAAAGCATTGAAAATCTGCTCAATTCTGCATATCGTGTCAATGGGGATAATAAACATGCTACACCAGTACACCTGAATGCTATACAGAACTGAAGATAAAAGCTGGAGCCTTCCAGCAAAAGAGAGATACTTGCTGGTCCAAGATTGGATACGACTAATCAATTTCTCCAGCAAAGGTTGACAGTCAGATCTGGAAAGTTTAGTAGAAATAAGGGGAACCCCCAGATACCTCATTGGCAAACACCCCACATTGAACCCAGAAATACGAATGATATCATTTTTAACAGAATCACTAGCACCCGATATAAACAACGCACTCTTACTGGGATTAACCTGGAGACCAGAAAACACCTCAAAAGCCTTCAACTCATCCATAAGAATCTTAACACTACCAGGAGTGGCCTTAGCAAACAAGAATAGGTCATCAGCAAAGCAAAGATGGGAGAGATGAATTCTCTTACATCTAGAATGGAATTCAAAAGCATCCCTCCTAGTGGCTCGAGAAAGAGATCTAGACAGGACTTCCATAACAATCACAAAGAGAAAAGGAGACATAGGATCCCCTTGCCTTAATCCCTGTTTCCCCGCAAAGAACCCTGCTAATTCTCCATTAACAGCAATCGAAAACTTGGGAGAAGAGATACACGCCATAATACAGTTCAACAACTGAGCAGGAGTACCCATATGCCTCAATATAGCAATCAAAGCTTCCCAATTAACAGAATCATATGCTTTCTTAAGGTCAATCTTTAAAGCACATCTAGGAGGCCCCACATCTCTATGATAATTATGCATAATTTCTTGAGTTAACAAAATGTTATCAGAAATAATGCGACCTTGAACAAATGCAGATTGAAAAGGGCTGATAATGTCAGGGAGGCATAATTTGAGTCTATTCGCAATGATTTTGGATATACACTTATAAATAACATTGCAGCAAGAGATAGGCCTAAACTCATTAAAAGAGGAAGGATTAGGAACCTTAGGTACAAGAGCAATAATGGTACAATTAACCTCCCTGAGCAGACAGCCAGAGCTGAAGAAAGAAGAGATTGCCTCAATAACATCTTCCCCCACAATACCCCATGCTTTCTTGAAAAACAGGGAAGAAAAACCATCAGGACCAGGAGCCTGGGTGTTTGTTACTTACCTCCCTGGGTGTTTGTTACTTACCTCTTTAGGAGAAGTCAAATGGGTATTTATAGGATAGTCCTGGATATGGTCACTTGAGTGTAATCTTGACATTAATTGTCCACCGTAGGAAAGATGGGATAGTCATTTAATGTTTGTCAGTCGTAGCCAGCTTTATTTTATCTAAATCTGTTGTCAGAGATATCTATGATCATTCCAAAAGTACAGCTGCTACGGAACCGTCTTTAAGGGACGGTGCAATGAGGTCGGGCAGCCCGTTTGATTTTACTTATCGGGATCGACCTAGACCACGAGTCAAGAGCAGATGAGGACATGCCCTTATTGAAGAGTGATCTCGAAGGGTCGGTAGTATATAATAGATCGGGTAGTCAACGGGCGATTTTACTTATACACATGTCGATCATCAATAGGCCTGACAGATTTCACCCTCTTCATGTATCTTTGGGAGTTGTTTGTAATTTTAAAAATTGAAGCTGAGTTGTGTTCATTTTGTTCATTATCAACCAAGGTTGGTTTCAAATTCTACCACTCTAATGCTCTGTTTGGTAGAGGAGATAAGTGGAGAGGAAGAGAGAGAGAGAGAGGAGGAAAAAGTGGAGGGATGGAGAGAGGAGGGGTGTATTTGGTATGGAGGGAGGGGAAGGAAGAATGGCGAATGGAGAGAAGAAAAGTGCATTGTTTGCAATTTTTCTCATCCTCCCAAAAATGGGAGGAAAGGTAGAAGGAAGGAAGGTGAGAGAGGCTAAAAACTCAATAAGCCCTTCAACATTTTTATAATTACAAATTTATTTCTTTCTTATACCAATGAATAAGGGTAAATTAAAAAAATAGGTATCATACTAAAAACAAAGGAAGGAAACAAGTCATTCTTCCATCCATCCTACCAAACACACAACAAAGAAAGTGAGTCTCCATTTCTTGAGGATGCAAAGCTCATTCCTCTTACTTTCCTTCATTACACTTTTCCATCGTCCCTATAAGTATCCTTTTTAGAAAGGAATTAATTTTTTGAATATGAAAAGAGCTAGTGATTGTTCATCCACCTATTGGATTAGTTGGCTGAGAATCACGTGTCATGAAATAGAGGTCTTAGTTTTGACTTTAAGTAATTCTATATGATTTTTTTTTTCTATCCAATTGGGAATTTTAAAAAAAAAATCATATAATAGCAAGAAAGTAGATAGTAATTGATCTAGATTTTAAAATTTAACCTTTTTTTTTTTTTTTTTGGCCAAAGTTGATTTTAAAATTTCCAAAAGGTCCAAACAAATATATTTAAAACCAATCAACTTTATCTCTAATTGACAAACTCTTTTAGCTTCCCCAAATAGCCAAATATTGTGTGGGGAGCCGAGATTAGTCGGTCTCTGAAAGCTCAGACATCTCATTGTTTGGCAAAAAAAAAAAAGCCAAATATCATTTGGCAAAGTCATTACCCTTTCTTTTGGCAAACCTCATGAAGCCATCTAAGTCGCTTATCCCATCCTCTATACTATACAATGACAAGTTGAATGTATTCAAATTTTGCATATTTATTTTTACTCATCATTTTTATAACATAAAGTAGAAAAAGGTTTTTAAGAACTCATCATGCATACCAAAAATCGCATTGATTTAGCAGTTTATTTTTCAAAAGCACATTAATCCATTAGATATTTTATTAATGAATTTATGAGCAGTCAATTTTTGAAAAAATAGATATTGGATCAATGTGATTTTTGGCATACATAATGTGTATAAGCGGAACATTTAACCCAACGGTCAATTTTTCAAAATACTACTCCACATAGTTTGCATCGATCGAGTACAAATATGAGTCAAAACTCAAAACTATTAATCCATTGATTATGTCTAATATATAAATGATGGCATTCAAGTTTTTAAAATTTTTAATATTAAAAAAAAAAAGATGCATGAAAATTCTAGGGTAAATAATGTCACGCAGTTGAAACTAAAACTTTATTGAGTTGTTGAATTGAAAATTTAAGGTACTATTTCTACAAGCAAGAAATGATTTGGAAATTGAAACACTAAAAAGTCACTACTTAATATAATTGTAGAGGGGAGATTAGGGCATCCTTATTTTGAGTTCTTTATGGCCACATTTAGTGCTTCAAATAAATAGACATCTCTCGCTATCCATCGATAAAGCATATGGTTACTAAAATCTTTATCAACAGTGCATTTTTTTTTTCTAGGTTTTGAAAAATACTATGCACCGCTATGAAGTATTAAAAAGAAAATATTCTGAACTTTTAAAACTATTCATTGATGAATTTACAAAACTACCTTAATCCCTTTTATATAGCGGCCCGGTAGATAACTTTTTTCTTTTTTTGGGTTAGACGATACACATCAGTAAGGTTAGTAATTAGCTGCTATTGGAGAGACAGAGCAACAAATTGGCTAATTCCCCTCCAGGATAAATGGAATTTAAAACCTCTTCCCATAAAAGAAGTTTCCAATAAAAAAAGAGACATGAATATATCACTGAAAATTATCCCCGCATGAACTTTTAGCCAGCACAACAAAAGTGGAAGGCAGTTGAATAGTTGATTCAACATTGTTACCCAAAGGAGGAAGGCAGTCGCATCTAATAATACAATCTTCCTTTCATAAAATCCCACTTACACAATAATTGTAGTAGGGGAAAATTAATACATCATTAATAGCAAAATATCATTGTTCATGCAATTGAGTTTGGATTTGATGTTGATCTGTCATCACCTGTTGATCATCGTTGGATGGCTGACATATGTGCAAGAAACGAAATTCAATGGTTCACATAAAAAAAATTCAAATCTGGTATATTTTAGATCACCTGTCAGATCCATGACAAGTGTTTAGTTACAATGCACACTCACTTTTAACTTGAAAATTGCAAATTAAAAGTTACTTAGATCACAATTTTCTAGCATTAAAAAAAAAAAACACACACACTCACACAATTTTCTTTCACATTTGTCCTCCTAGTTGTAGTTCTATTATTTTTAAAATTTTTATTTTATTATTTTTTCTCAAAGTTAACTATGGTTAATTCTTAGCGAGTTAACGTAACCCAAGCATGCAAGGAGCCCCGTACGACCGTATCAACTATCAAGGGTAAGGGTCAAATTATTCGGCTGAGAGAGAGAAGAATCAAAATTCGTCAAATCAATTTAACTGTTTTTTTATTGTTAACCCAACAAGACACATAAGCCAATAGGTGATAATTTTTTGTGTCAAAATAATTAAAAATATTTAGGTTAAATTTACCAAATATTAATAAAATTAAAATTGATCAGACTAATTTTAGCTATTTAAGGGTTTTTTTTTATGTTTTTCGAACAATTTTTAGGACTTAATAAGGTATGAGTTTTTTTTTTTTTTTTTTTTTAAATTTGAAAAAAATAATTAAAGCTTACAGAAATAAAATGATAGATGGAAAGCTACTGGGACTAGCCCAGTGGTGAGGGTGTACGGAGAAAAGGGTTATGATTAGGCTATGTCAAGAGATTGAAACCCTCCAATGTAACCCCCAAAAAAAAAAAAAAAAAAAAAAATGATAGATGGATCTTATGGTGATTTCTAAGTAACCCAATTTGAAAGTTTACTTTAACAGTCTAACAATATCCATCCCTAACCTACCAGAATAGTTCAGCAGTTAAGAATCACGTCTCAAAAAGCGAAGATTCTGGGTCGAATTTTGAGACTCTAACTACTGAATTAACGAAATTTCTTGTTCATCATGTTCATCTTTTAGAATTAGTCTGAATCCAAACCTTGACCTATATTAATTGTTAAATAAAATAACATTACCCATCCCTTGAAAGAAAAATACAAGTCATTGCTTAATGCTCATTGAAGTTTAGGCTACAACATATGAGTGAAGTTTTTATAAAATTCTACTTCAATTTAATAATTGAAGTGTCATTTGAATTGAAAACTCCCACGTCACTTAAAATTATTTTAATTTAGTAATAAGTTGTGACTAGTATGGACTAATGTGATCTCAAATTACTGGACTCAAAAGTTCCCGAGTTCCTAGTCTCATGGAAATTCCAACTCCCTTTTCACTTTATTTTTTATTTTTTATTTTTCTTTAGAACATAGCTATTATCCCGCCGGCATGAATCTCGTCCTTTCACATAAATGAATACATATTTTGTTAATATCAAATAAATGCTTTTGGACATAGCTAAAATGGACTATTATAAATACAGTCCCGATATAATCAGCATATGCTTATATGTCTTATATAAGCATGATGCTATTATTAAAGAAATGCTTTTGGACATAGATAAAATGGACTTTCACAAATACAGTCCCGATGAAATCATCATATGCTTATATGTCTTATGTAAGCATGAAACTAATAAATAATTGTAAGATACATCTTTTGAAAAACTTACAGTTGGATTAGATATTCTATTTATGGATGTTGTGCATGCTAAAATTCACGGTGATATAGTGTAAATATCTCAAAATATAGACCGAAAACTATATGACCACTGAAACTATCACAACTTTTCTCAATGACATTTCTAAAAATACCAACTGTTGAATCACTGTGATTTTTAGCATGCATGACATACATAAATATAATATTCTATCTACAAGTTAATTTTTAGGAACATATATCCCATAATTATCTCCTAACTTCACGCTTACGTAAATGATATTAACATATGCTGACTGGATCATTTCTGATGATAAATAATCTAATCACAATTCGTGAAGTTACAAAACTTCTTTCAATAACTTTTTTTATTCTATAGTTTTTTGTCCATTACACCAAAAGAAAAAAAAAATCATTATGCATATATAATAGGCAAAAGCCATATGGACATTTAAGTCAAAATTTAGTAGATATCTATGGGCCATGGTAGGTGTACGAAGAGAAAGGGTGGAGAGAAAAAGATTTTTGGTGGGGTCTATGAGGAGGAGGAGACTTAAAACTGAAGATAGGAAGGGTCAAGGGACAGCAGTATTAGTGAGGCTCACATGACAGAGAAGTTTGTGCTGTCCAGCTCAGCTGGTAACATCATCATAAATATAATCTTCTCCACCTCATCATTTAAAGAAAACTATATCTATCTACATTATATGAAAGATAGGATAAGACCATAAATGCTTTTGTCCCTTTCTTCTTTCTTTGTTTTTTTTTTTTTTTTTTTTTTTTTTTAAATTATTAATTAATATTAACCAAATGCACTTGCAATTTAAGAATTATGAGGGCACTTTCATTGGAAAAATTAATACAAATTTTTAGTTGTTTATTGTTGAGAGAAATAAAATATCAAACTTAAATTGGAAAAGTACTTGAACAAATTTAGCACATTCAGGCAAACCCAACCTAGTCAATGCTAAGGTTTGGTTGAGTCTTTTAGGGGGGCGTTTGGAAGGCTGCTTTGCCCGGTGGGTTTGGAGTTTGCATCCCTTTTCATTGTTTGGACGGTCGGAATGGGGTTAAGAAGAGTACCCGGTGGAGTGAGGATTGCTGCCATTGGGCGGAATCTGAGACCTTACTCTTTAGGTGAGTTTGTGCTTCTTAAGTCCCGGAATGCAATTTATGATCTTTTGTATTGACGAGTGTACCCTTCAAAATCACAGGCAAGAATTTTTTTTCCATGTCTATCACATTCATCTCCTCTGCATCTCCGCTCACCGGACAGCCGCCTCTTTCCACTACTTCACCGCCACATTTTGCTTCTCCACCTTCGCCTTCTCCTCTGCGCCTCCGCCGCTACCTACTTCTCCTCCACCTCCGACTCCTCCTCCTCCGCCATCTGCTTCAACTCCGAACGTAACTGAGAAGAAATCATGGAGTTTTCTCATCTTCGAACTCATTGGAGCTCTCACCAGAGCTACTGCTATTGCCAGTTACGCCACATACGGTTCGTTACCCTTTTTGTTTTTTTTTTTGTTTTCAAAGAAAAAATCATTATTCTAATGAAAAACAATATGTTTTTTGAATAATCCTGGAGAACTAGCATCCTCTGGGTTTTTTTGAAAAAGGTTTGTTAATGGTGTGGCAGCTGATGGAGCTCACCTCAATAGAAAGTTCTTCAGAATGTTCACCACCAGCTGATGGGTTTTTTTTTTGGATTGCATGTTTTTGGTTATTTTTGGTTTAAAATGGATTCGAAAAGATGAAAGAAGAATTCATGTGCCTAACCCAAGCTGTTGGGATTCGGGCTTATCCAAATTGAAATGGGTTGTTTGTTTTCTGTTGGTCTGAGTTTTGAATTTGTGGCTCAACAGCGTCAAATACTTCATACTTAGCTATAGTTGAACATGGGGATTTTAACAAGGATGAAAAAGGCGACTCGGCGGTTGATGCAAAGAAGAACCAGTTCTGCTCCAATTGATAAAGGATAATTTTGTAATCTAATATATATTTGTTGTGAATCTTGATGGTCCAAACAAACAAAGGTCAGGAATCTTGATGGTAATCTTATTCCTGATTTCCAGCATTCTAAACATTGGAAATGGGGTAAGAGTTTGTATTCTCATTCCCTCCTATTAAGACATTCCCAGGCTTGAGATTTCTAACTGCCCTTCCAAACTCCCCCTTGTGGAATTGAGTTTGGATTTGGAACTCAAGGGTGGGTAATTTAGTGGTTGAGTAAGCAGAGCTAAAAGCATACAAAATCCTTTAGTCCTAGGTTTGACTTCCACTAACTACTAATATTCGGGGTCACGGAGCGCAATGCGCAAGCCTTGTTCGGATTGCATGATTTAGTATAGTGCGCACAAGCTGGCCCAGGATACCTATATAGCCGAAAAAAGAGAATTTGGATTTGGATTAACAAAATCTCAATCTAATTTCAATTTAATTTGTGCCTTGGATTGAGGTATTGGATAACCCAAAACAATCCAAACTCTCTCAAACTTTTTTTATAAATTATTGTTTGTTTATATATATATATATATATATATATATATATATATATATGCAATGTCACATACTGGTACATTTCTTAGATATATACTTCTATTGTTTTTAAATGATGATTATAATAGACAAAACTTATATCAAATTTGAAAATTTTCTTTGTAGCCCGAACAACATGGCTTAAACTCAGGTTGAATTTAAATTAGTCGGCTAGGGTTGAAACATAGATTGGATTAGACTTTAAACAAAGGATTTTACCACCGGATCGAGGCAAGCCGGCGGCCTAGGTTGATATCTCGATCCGCCTAACCCACCTTTGCAACCCTAATTTTATAACTAAGAATTTGTCTGTAAAATCCTTTCAAGATCTTCTATCCAACAATATGATCCATGTTTTAAAATTTATAAGGTATTATTCAAAATAAGATGACAGTTTATCAATACACTCATGAACAAGCCCTTACTAAAGATTTTCCCACATGAATAATAATATGTAGTTGGTGAAGACTTTTACCACTTATTCCTTCTATTTTAAAACCTTTACATATATATATACACACACACTTTATAGTCGAGGACCGATTCTTAAATTAATTTAAGGTCCACTCACCATTTCTTAAACAGTCAATAATATTTTGAAAAACTGACCGTTAGATTAGATAATCTTCTCATGAATCCATGTTTGCCAAAAATTACAATGATCCAATGGTTGGTTTATGAGAAAACTGATTGTGAAAAAAACTAACATTTTATCGTTCTTTAAGTGTCATTTTTTTTCACAGAAAGTTTTCTCATTAACCAACTGTTGGATCACTATGATTTTTGGTAGACATGACATACGTAACAAGAGGATCTAATCCAACGGTCGATTTTTCAAAATACCTATCCCAACTATTCCATTGAGGAGTGGACCTTATTTATCCAAATGAGATTTGGATCCCAATGGAACATTTCTGTGTGTGTGTATATATATATATACACACACTTTATAGTTGAGGACCAGTTCTTAAATTAATTTAAGGTCCACACACCATTTCTCAAACAGTCAATGATATTTTGAAAAACTGACTGTTAAGTTAGATAATCTTCTTATGAATGTCATGTCTGCCAAAAATCACAGTGATCTGACAACTGGTTTTCGAAATATAATCTGTGAAACACTCTGACAGTATTTACCGTTTGATGCTATCATAATTGTTTAAATGTCTGTATTTTTAAAACCGACTATTGGATCGCTGTGATTTTTGACAGACTTGACATACATAAGAAGATTATCTAATCCAACGGTTGGTTTTTCAAAATACATATCCTAACGGTGAGTTGTCATTAAATTAAGCTCAAGGATCTGTCCTTAATTAATCATTTCTATATATATATATATCCTTTGTTTTAGCTCTTCACCTAGTACAATATGACGTGGCACCAAGGGTTTTGCCCTAGCATGCCCAACCAATGAGCATACATAGGTTTGCCCAAACAGGGCAGGGCTAAGAGTTGGACCCAATATGGCCCTGATCCTACTAGTTATAAATTGGTTCCACACCGGCTGAATTCAACCCAGTTCTTAAACCCAATCAATATTATGGGTTTGGGCCTAAAACAGCACAAACCCAACCCAGAGCATTAAGATTAGGGTGGGGGATATTACAACTCCTGTAAATGATTTTCAAACCCGTATGTTATTTAAATTTCATTATTTGATCAACAAATTCCATAAATTTTCTAAAATATTATAATCCCAGTTTAGCCCTAATCATATTTGTTAGAGCTAGTGGGTGTTTTTCAATTTTAGATGTTCTTGATGGTAAATTTGCCTATGAACATTTTTTACAATGCTAAATAGATACAGAGAAAAATGAATTTACCGAACAGTAGTGATTTTCACCTTTGTCAAATAACCAGAACTATTTCTATTCAAACTATGTCATTTAATTCTAGCTTATTTTTATTTAAACTATCTCATTTAGTTCTAGATGGGCTTGGACTCTGTTGGGTTTGGGCTACCATATAAGTAAAGTTCAAATTCATAACGGTATTCTAACACTTGGTCTAGTTATTGTCTAACCCTCTAAGATAGCGTTTGGCGTAACTTCCTATAAATGGAAGTCATTTTTGAAGAAGTAATTTCTGAAATGGACTTTCTAAAAAGTCATTTAAAAAAAAAAAAAGTATTTGGTACATACAGATTCTTAGGGGGTGTTTGGCAAACTTAAGAATCTAACCAGCTGAGAATAAGTATGTCTGGTTTTTATTTAGTACTGTTTGGTAAGTGCCTTTTTTATGTCAATCAGTTCAATCCTGTCCAGAAAATAATGAATAAACACAGTTTTTTTTTTTTTCAAACCAACTGTAAGCCGGTTTATATAAAAACCACATAATAGAAAGAGATTAGAACTGGCTAGACCCAGTTTTCGAAATTCCCAAACAGGTCCTTAATGTCTTCTTTTTTTTTTTTTCTTTTTTTTGTGTCTAAAAGTGTAGAAGTTATTCTTCCTACAAACGTGGGTTTTCAAATTCAAAAGCAATATTTTTTTACTTCTCCCAAGTGGACTTCTCACAACCCGACTTCTTCTAAAAATCAATTTGGAAGAATTCACCAAATACTTTTTTTTTACTTTTTCTTTTTTCCCAAAATGACTTTTGAGGCTAGAAAGTCCATTTCGAGTTTCCCAAAGTTACGTCAAACGCCCTCTAAAACATTTTGTTTGGTGGAGGACTCCAAGGGTCAAGTTGATGAGTCCGGATCCTATGCTTGGGTTTTTATGTGTTTCAGTTTGCTTGAATACTTAAAATTGCGACACATCATAAAAAAATGAGAAATGAATGATATATTTGAATGATGTGTCATGATCTTAATATTGAAGCAAATTTTAAGGGGGAGATGTTAAAGGCGCTCCACATTCTCTCTCCCGCGCTCATACTGAGGGTAACCAAAAATTTTCAAATTTTAATATATTCTGCATTTTGGATCAGTTACGGAAAATATTTAAAAAAAGCGACCATTGGATATAATATTAATCTTATGAATGATATGGTTGTCAAAAGTCACGCAGATCCAACAGTCTGTTTTTGCAAAATGACTGTAAAATAATAGTATTTTTAAAAACAAATAGAACATAGTTTTTTTTTGCAGTCAGTTTTGTAAAATTTGATCGTTTGATTGTTGTGATTTTTGGCAGCCATATCATTCATTAGAAGAATATTTTATCAAACAGGTCAATGTTTTTTTAAAAAAAATTGCATTCGAAATGCAGAATATATTAAAATTTGAAACTTTTTTGTTATGATTTTGCCCTCAAAATCAAGGGAGTGGAGTGCGTGAGGGAGAATGTGGAGCTCCTTTTAACATCTCCCATGAAATATAGAAAAATCCCCTACTCCAAGTTAATTGGGCTTCCACAGAATTTGTTGACGTAAATATCCACACAAATATCTCTAATGACGATGATACCCTTCTCATCTCAGAACAAAATGGAACTGTGCAGGCGGAGAAAACTGGAAGGCACGAAGTTATCATGTAACAGTGATCACTCCTACACTTTCCACTGTCAGACAATCTCCAATGAAAACCCTAATCCCTAATTATCCCATTCACAAATTCACTTTCCAATTCGCACCTTCAATTTTTCTCTTCCATTTTCCATCACTTTCTCGGGAAAACCGAAATTCTATTCACCTCTCCCACAGAAAATGGATTTTCAGTCCCAAAAATGTCAACTTCTCCTCCGTCACAGCTTCTTCTGCTTCGAACTCGGTGAGTTACGGTGGATGGGACGATCTGAGATTCGGTAGTGACTCAGATCAGTCTGGTGAGTCGAATCAGCTCCGCAATTTTCTGATATCTTTAGGAATCGATGATAGAAAGTATGTGTTTGTGTTTCTCCTTGGGCTTGTTTGTGCTTTGGCCATTTCTAGGGTTAGGGTTTCTTCAGTTATTGTGTTTCCGGCTTCTGTGATTGTTTTTGCTTTTGGGTTTTCATTTGGCTTTGTTAGAAGGGGAAATGTCAACGAGGTAAGTGCAAACCAAAATAAGAGAAGGTCCAAAGATGAGAATTTTAGGGTGTCTATTGAGAAATTGGGTAATTTGGTTGAATTTTTTGATGGGTTTGATGTGAAATTTACTGCCTTAAAGAATGATGTTAAAAGAGCTATTGATTCTAATCATATTACAGTGGGTGATTTGGAAAATTATGTTAAGGTCATGGAATCGATTAGTTTATCAGCTTCGCATGCTAAGAATGACATTGAGACTTTTATCAATAACGTAGGGTTTTTGGGTAATGTAGTAGAGTCTAATAGTGTTGTAATTGAGAACCAGAAAATGACTAGAAGAAGGAAAGAGCTAGGTGAAGCTGGGTTTGATTTATCGCGAATTATTGGGGGTTTGTTTGGGGAAAATTTAGCTGGTTCGAAGACTAATAAAGTGAAAGATAATGCTAAGCGCGAGACTACGGAGAATGAGATGAATGACAATACTCAAGGAAAAAATTTGGCACCTACAGTTGAAGAAAGGGTTTTATATTCGGTTAATGATAATAAAGGAAATGGAAATGCAGGTTTTTCTCAATATACATCAAATAAGCGGGCTTTGGGCCAGGATGCAGTGGAAAAATTAGGTGATGGAGGTAGAAGAATAAAAATAATTCGGGAAAATGAAAAAATGAGTTCAGAAGAGGTGGACAAAAGTGTTAAAAGTGAAGAGTATAATTACCACAATAACAGATTGCGATTAATGAACAATCACCGAATTTCACTGAAGATGGGTCATCATAATGAAATTGAAACATGGGCATCCCATGCTAGTATTCTTGATTCTGTTGACTTTAGTGTTAGTATGAAGCATATAGAAACTGAGGCATCATTTGGGCAAGAGCAGATGCTCAAGAAATCCAGTGAAGCTTACAGGTCTTCTCATGGCTGGGAAAAGGGTGAAAATGAGACCTACAGATCTTCTTTCAAAGAAGAAGGGTATAATTTAGAAGATGATCACCAGTCTACACAAAAGGAGGTGGGCTCCTCTTCATCTTCAGCGGTGTCAGATGATGTGGTGTTTGATAGGTATCTTACAGAAGCTAAAGATCTTCTAAAACAAGCCAGGGAATGTTTAAGAAATAGAGGCGATGAAGGGCGTGCTGAGATCATATTGTACGATTCTGCCAAATTACTCTCTAAAGCCATAGCCATGAAGCCCATGAGTTTATTGGCTGTGGGCCTGTTGGGAAACACTTATCTTCTTCATGGAGAACTCAAATTAAAAGTTAGTCGTGAGTTGAGGACTCTCCTATCTAGAAATGACCCTGTATCAATTGAGAAACGGGGTAAAATTTTCAAGGGGCTAGATGGTCAAATCACGAGTAAGGATAAAATTGCATCTGTTCTTATTAATGTGTGTGAAGAATGTGAAGGACTTCTTGTCGAGGCAGGAAGAAAATATAAGATGGCCTTGTCAATTGATGGGAATGATGTGAGAGCCCTGTATAACTGGGGTCTTGCACTTTCCTTCCGTGCACAATTGATTGCAGATATTGGACCTGTAAGCATTGTTCTTCTCTCCGTTCTATAAATTTTGCCTATCAACTTTGAACCCAGGTGGCTGAGCTCAGTTTGGCTGCACTTACGTAGTTGTGTGTCCATCATATCCAGCTGAATTGGGCTTCAAAATTTAACTTCTGTTGCTTAATTTTTCAATATTTAATTAATTATATATTTTCAAATTTCAGGAAGCAACTTCTGATGCTGACAAGGTGTTCTTGGCTGCAATTGATAAATTTGATGCTATGATGTCCAGAAGCAATGTTTATGCACCTGATGGTATGGATTGGCTTACTCTTTGTCAGTCAAATTCTTTGATTTCTTGATGTCAGTATTTCAATGCTGCTGAAATTTTGTATTTTGACTAGTGACAAAATCTATATAGCCCTAGTGACTAGAAAAACTGAAATGAAGGAATCATTGGCCATAAATCACTTTACCATTAATCCCATCCATGCTAAAAGTAAAAAATTGTCTTCTCCTGGTGAAATTGTTTTCTAAAACTCTGGCTTACAATTTAAATGAATGCAAAACATATGGTTTGTAGACTTGTTGCATGAAGCATTCTGCAATTAATTGAAGTTTTTATTTATTTATTTATTTTTATGTCTGTATACTTGTGTTAGAAATGCACTAAGAGAGGCACCCACTTCTTATATTGAGCTTTAACGGATGTAATGATGAAAATGTTTCATTCTTGAACATCTTAAAATCCATTGAACCAGTTTTATGAGTTGTTACTTGGCTGCATACCTTGAGGATCGTTCTCTCAGAAAACGTTTTGGATTACTAGATAGAGTCCTGAGCTTTCTTATTAACTGGATAACAAGTATGGTACATGTGTCTCAATTCCTTTCAACCTTAGTTATCCTGTTTATATTTAAAATGATGCCTGTCTTGAGAAAGTAGTCGGTTCTACTTGAACTTAACAGCATGTGTGGATTGCAGCTCTATTCAGATGGGGTGTGGCATTGCAGCAAAGATCTCGCCTAAGGCCAAGCAACAGTAAAGAGAAGGTGAAGTTGCTGCAGCAGGCAAAGAGGCTATATGAAGATGCACTCAATATGGATTCAGACAATCTCCAAGTAAGAGAAGCCTTATCATCTTGCCTATCTGAGCTCAAGTTTAGGCGCTTTTAGTCAATTTGTATAGAACACTAGAGGAAATTCAAAAGGTCCTTTGCTTTATCCCTCTTCTGTATTCTTTTTCCTGGCCCCTTTTGGTTTTCTTAGGTTTCCTGTTTTTTCGTCCCTTCTCAGCCACAAGTGTGCCAAATGCAGCACAAAAGTAGATTGGTTAGCTTCTTCTCATTTATTCTGAACATAAAACATATTGCTGGTGTAAAGAAAATAAGTTGAAAGGAATCCAAGTATTTTGCACACTATCAACTAACTTGATGGAACTAAATTATACTTTTCGAATCTTCAGTTAGAAGTACTGTAGCGTTGAAGTTGCAATTCAATGAAAGCTTCCCAAAGGAACTTTCCAATTAAATCCAGAAAGAGAATAAGAAAGGACATATGGATTTTGAGAACATAGTAACTTTTAGATAATAACTATCCTACAACTCCTCTTATCTCCAGTAAAGCTCGAATGCTAACCCCTGATGGCCTGATGAAGCCGTGTAACTTGATAAGCAAATCAAAAGGTTGTGTTGCATGAGTCTAAATATCCTACTATGTGGGATTGTTGACTAGAATTTGGTTCAGATTTTTGTGCTACACATTGTAAACATTCAGCTAAACCTTGGAATTAAGATTTCCCAGACTAGTTGTTCATTGTGATCTCAGATATCCCAATAATTTCTTCTGGGTATTATTGTTTAATTATCTGTTTTAGACAATATCCACAAACACCTTTCTGACTTATATATGTAGCTGTTCGAAGGTTCTGATAATGTGCTAGTTTTAATATTATTACTATTTGTTCTTCATCTCAGTAACAAATCTGGTGCCATCTTATATTAGTTCAGATGATATGAAAGTGTCTAACTTACCAACTCATCTAAAATTCCATATTATTGGAGCAATCGATCCCACTTGTGATTGACTAGTCCTCCTTTTAGATTTCTTTTTGCCGGCAGCCGGCACATCTGGCGACCTGTTGGGTCTTCACCTAACTAAGTTTTTTTTTTTTATAACTCTCCTTTTATCCTCCCACATTTTGTTACAATCACCCACAAATTCTTGATTTCTTTCCCTGAGATTCTCCAACATTTGTGTCAAATGTGCCAAATGACATCATTTAGACAAGTTACCATGCCATCACTAGTGTTATTTTACTCTCTTAACGAGCTTACTCTTTCACAATGCTTAATGGTGCTTGAGCGATGGCAAAGGAAAATGCCGATGGATACTTCCATAACAAGAAATTGAAATTATAAGAAACCCTAAACCAGCCCACCATGTTACTGGTTGTGGCCGCCCCAGTTGAGGATACAGTCTCTTGGGTAGAGGGTCCTCTTATTTCTTGACATTTTTCCACTTGATTGGGTATTTTTTATGTTGGGATAAAGGAAGGGGCTTTGGAAGCCTATTTTCACATGGTCTTTTTAGGGTAGCTATAGTTAAGGCTGTAAATGAGTTGAGAGTTGATGGAGTAGTAGGTTATTTAACTATTTAAGTTTGACTCAATAAATTAATGAGTTCAAAAATACGATTTTAATTAGATTAGTTTATTTATTTAATGAGTGAATTTTTAAGTTCAGAGTGGGGATGATTTAACGGAAAGGACAGGGTTACCTACTGTTGTGTAGTTCATAAGTGCAATGAACTTCTTGACCAAAAAAAAAACCTTAGAAGAGTCTTTTATTTAATGAACTTATCCAAGTCCAATAGTATTTTACTCAAACTTGACTCCATAAATTAACAAGTTAAGTTATAGAGTTTGAGAATTGAGATTGATTCTTTTAATTTATGAACAAGCTAGAATAAACTTTTTATTAAACTAAATTTCAAGTAACTTAGTTTGTCTGTCTTGTGCCAATGACGAAGTTAGAGCAACTCCAACAATGGCTAGCCAAAATGCCCAACAAGGCCCAAGTAGCTCACATAATATTTTTTATCTCCCCACTATTTTTTTTATTTTTATTTGTCAAGTACCGAAACAATGCTCTACTCCACGCAATTATCAGGGACGCGCTCTACCACTGAGCTAATAGCCTGTCGTGCGGACCTCCCACTGGGGGTCGCTATGCCAAAAAGCGAGAGGGGTTCTCTTAATCAAGCCACTGCCTATGAGTTGCGGAACTTTTTGTCTCCCCACTTTGATTAGCCTAAATGTTATGCACTCTAACTATACCATTTTTTTTAATATTTTATTGATTTTTTAAATTCAAATTATAATCGAAGATAAATATTTGTCCAAAGACTAGTCTAATAATTCTCATTGGAGATATTCTTACGAGGTAACTTGTCCAGCTTGTCCAATTTATTGCCCTAATGTTGAGTTGTATCATTCAATCAATTCTCGAATACATGGTCAAATCATATAGTTTTATAGAAATAAAGTAAATAAAATTGGAGGAGAAGCCGGGTCATATTTTAACAACTCGTGATGTTGGACAAATAGTGTAACTTACAGGACCATGTGTCCAGCCGTGTCAGCAAACGTACTCGAATGACCACATAATGTGGACATGTCAAGAGTTTGAACTAAGTAGCAGTAGCATCCCATGCCAAAATTGAGCTTGGATTTGCGGTAGATCTGACAGGTGATCAAAACATTCAAATGCCCATATAATGTGGACATGTCAAGAGTTGACCTTAGTAGCAGCAGCCCATACCATAATTGAGTTTGGATTTGCTGTTGATCTGACAAGTGAATAATACTTGTTGATTACCGTTGAATGGCTGATACGTGTGCAAAAAAGGGGACCTAATGACTTTTATCAGAAAGGCCCATGAATTTGACATGTGATCCAAAATACACTAGATTTAGACCTTTTTCATGTGAGCCATTGAATTCTTTTCTTGCACGCGTGTCGGTCATCCAACGGAGATCACCAAGTGTTGATCACCTATCAGATTAATAGCAAATCCAAACTCACCATTTCTTGCACACGTGTTGGTCATCCAACAACCTGTCAAATCAACAGTAAATCCAAACTCACCAAAATTGGACTTGGGGTGAGAAAACCCATGAGCCATGAGTGAGAGACATTCTATCTATTTTATAAAATCTGAACCTTAACGCTGTTGTTTTGGCATATTTTGATAGTGAAAAACAATCAATAAAAATGTTGATTATATTTATATTATTAATTCTGATATTAGCCACCGGATTGGTTGAATAAATTACTTATGGAAGGCATTTCCTTGTAGCTTCATTCTGTTTCTTGATTAATAAATCTTCTACTGTTTTTTATTTTATTTTATTTTTTCAAAAAAAGAACATTATGTCATGGGTTATACTAATGAAGCATGAAACCAATTAATAAAAATAATGAAATGTATACTTTCCATAGTATAAGGCCGTCGTGACATTTTAAAATATCAGTATATTTTTATTGGAATAGGTATTTTAAAAAAATTGACCATTAAATTAGATATTTTTTTAATGCATGTCATCATGCTAAAAATCACACTAATCCATTAATCAATTTTTAAAATACAGTCTTTGAAATAACGTACTATGATAGCCTCTAACGATAAATATTGTTAGAATTTTTAATAGTCTGAATTTTAAAAACTGAATCGTTTGATTATTGTGATCTTTGGCATGCATGCCCGAAATATGTAATTCAACCGTTGAATTTTCAAGATATATATACCATTGTTAGAATTTTTCGAGGACGTTCTAACATTTTAAATGAAGTGCATTTACATTAGATCTGTAATAAATACCAAATTTATTAGATGATTTGACCACATTATCCATTCAACTGTCGCGCTAAATTTTATTTTCATTATTTTGTGGACACTAAAAATATTTCAATACTTTTATTAATTGCTTTGATGATATATCATTGATAGAGCAACTATGTTTTTCTTTCTTACGGATCAATGTACGACAAATGCTGCTAAGTTATCCAAATTGATAAAATGGGTTCCGCTTAATGAAGGACGGTATAAATAAACACTAAATAAACACGGACGGCAGTGCCTTAAGCCAAGAAGAAGTGGTACATAAAAAAGTGGGACAGAAGATCTCCACTTGCCAAGGAACTGTGGTGGATGGTCTCATAAGAAGCAATCTTGGGAATTGAATAAAAGGTTTTGCCAGAAACTTGGACATAGCCTCTAGTGTTGCAGCTGAGCTTTGGGCATTGGAGTGTGATGCTATATTTTGGGTCTGGATAGGTTTGGGTGATGAATCATGTTTGTTTAACCCATTGTTTTAAAACCCGGACCGTTCATCGAACCGGAAAAGATACCGAGTTAAGGATCAACCGGTTCAACTGTCGGGTCACTTGAGTTGAACCGTGAAGTCATAAATATATTATTTATTTATTAGAATAAAAGCTATAAATGATTCAAAATATAATTTTTTAAAAAAATATTTGTACAATCAATTCATATATTTGAATTTATGTGCAGTCATCAAAATTGAAAATTGAAAATTACTATTGATCAATCTTTATTAAATATATATTTTTTAAAATGCAAGATAAGAATATTGTATTATTAAATTAAGTGCTTGGGTTTCCTTTTGCTATTTAGAATTTTTTTAGACTAATTTGCCTTTTTAGCTTTCTTGGCTTTAAGAGATTTTTAAAAAAATTGGAACTATTTTAGTCATTTTAGCACCTCTAAAAAAAAAGGATTGACCGGTTCAACCACTAGGTTGACCGATTTTTGAATTAAATAAATTTTTGTGGATTAAACCAATCGGAGAGGAAACCGGTTCCCAATTGAACCGGTCGGTCCTATCCGGGTTTGATAACAATGGTTTAAGCTTAACTAAGGCACTAGGCATTAATAAATTGATCTTTGAACTTGATGCTTAGCTGTTATCTAATTATTGCATTCAGCTAGCTCCACTCACATGCATGGTCCACTGATTTTGTGTTTAGGGCTCAACCAGGATGGGTGTTACGAATCTGAATCCTCTGCTCCAATGTTTTGGTACTAGAGTTTATTTGACTACCTAAGATCCTGACACATTATCTAAAGTATCCAGGCTTGAATTCCTGCGGCTTTAATTTAGTTCTCCTTTAATTAAAAAAAAAAAATACTAAATGATTTATAAAATAAATTCATCTAACTCGAACCCATATAATTGGAATTAAAGCTTAGTTGATTGAATCAGCACTGGCCGCAGCATCCAATGTATGGACCTGATTTTTGGAGTGCAAAACCTGTGAGCCCTGTTGTTCTGTTGAAGTCCTGCCTTAAAAAAAGCAGCAAAAGTCATTCACTTTTTTTTCCTCTTTCATTACTCTCATTTTATCACACCATCATATATCATATATTTTCATTTCAAATCCATTTTTATATTTTTTTTTATAATCTTCGATCAACTCAAACTCCCCATAAATTCACCTTAATTATAAAATTTCATCATTGTCCACCAGATATTTTCATTTCTAACCCATTTTTATTATATTTGCAGTAGCTCAAACCTGCCATAAATTTACCCTAGTTATAAACTGCCACCACCACCACTACCACTGTCCGCATGTTCATATCTCTGTTCGATTATGAGTGGCATGTCTGTGGTTTTAGTTTAAATTTTGGTATTTTCTACTTAAATGTTTTTGTTTGAGTTCTCAATTCAGTTCTCTCTCTATGCCAGAGCCCTGAAATTTTCCCGGAAAACTTTCAGCATGCCGGAAAATGTAACAATCCCGACTAAACTACCGTCCTCTTCAACCACCCACACGTAACTCACACGATGAGAAAGCGCTTGAATCATCACTGCCACTAACGAGCTTCCTGGATAGCACACGATCGCCTCTGCTCTTCTCACCATTCTCGCTGAATACCCTCCCAATCTCCCATTCTTTCCCGTACCAAATTCCTCATCCGACGAGCACGATGAAGATGATGAAAACGAAGACAATGTTGATGAGATTTCATCTTCCATTAATTCCAAAATTGCTCCTAAATTTCTCTCTTTGAGCTTTGCTTTTACAATTCGGATTAAGTCCTCCGGCGGACCGCCACAGTCGATGTAGGCCATCAGGTCGCCGGCGGAAAGAGTAGCAATGGCGGCTGTGACGGTCTCGTCGCAGCAAGCGAGTGTGAAAGGAGATATTTCGCCTATTAATTGATCGGTTTCGTCGATGATGGCGACGGAGGTTTGAGCGGTGAGGGCTTGAGAGATGAGAGGTAAGACGGAGGAGGCAGGGTCGTTGTAATGGACGGCGAGGATGTGTTCGGTGTCGATGATGTTGAGGGAGTCGATGGAGAAGGCGGCGATGGGGGAGAAGATGCCGATGCTGTTGAGGAGGAAGCGGATAACGTCTTCTTGTGTGAGCCAGCAGTATTCGCGGCCGTTATGGAGAGTGGAACTGAATGAGGATTTGTGGAGCAGTTTTTTTCGTGAATTGCGGATCTGTATTGGCACAATCAGGTTCTGTGCACCGTCGAGGATCAGATCTATGGCTTCCAATAAGCTGCAAATGGAAACAAAGAGAAAAAACAGATCATTAGATTCACGGAAAATTATATTTTT
Organism: Hamamelis virginiana; assembly: GCA_017140935.1. Lineage (NCBI taxonomy): Eukaryota > Viridiplantae > Streptophyta > Magnoliopsida > Saxifragales > Hamamelidaceae > Hamamelis > Hamamelis virginiana. The sequence continues at coordinate 260,160 of JAESVK010000248.1, forward strand.
TTCAGGGAAAAAAAGGATTTTTTTTATTAAAAAAAAATGCGGAAAATGACAGATAATGCTGTTTATGAAGATTTGGCTCAAAATTATGTTAAATTCTTTGTGAAATTCAGAATTTGCAATGGCCAAAGTACAGTTTTGGTGATTAAAGGTGATTAGGAGCTTCAATTAATATGATTAAGAACGAAAGCATCCACCAAGCATGCAGGGTAAAGTTACAGTGATTGAAGTAGAAATCTCTCGAAAAATCCAGAAAATGCAGGAAAACAGTGTCTTGACCACAATGAGAGATTTCTGACCACAAATTTAGGAAAAAAAATTAAACAGAACAACCAAAGATCGAAACTTATTTAACGGTAAAACCAAAACACATCGGAAAATCATCACTGCTTTTTAAAAAAAAAAAAAAAAAGAACAGAGAAAAAGTCTTCAAAAATCTTCGAAAATACAAACCTGGAATGTGGTTCGAGATGCCTAATGACTCCAGGGACCTTCGGGAGGAGAACAGAGACAGGAGATTGAAGCGCAGTAGAAGGACACGAGAGATTCTCCTCCTTGCACAGAAAACAAACGATATCTACCATACAAACCTTGCCAATGCATCGGCAATCATTGAAATCATCAATCTTCGTCCTCGACGAGTGGTTACAACTCCACACGCTAAGGTAATTCTCGCCGGACCTCTTCAGAACCGATAAGGCGTCACCGACTGTGGCGGAAATGGGAAGAGACCTCAGCGGCGGCTTTCCAAGGCATAGATCGGATACTTCATGAGCCAACAAGCTAACTGCCATGCAAGAAAAACTCGACTCTGCGGAGAGAGAGAGCGCTTGAATATGCAAAAACCCTAGAGAGAGGGATAGAACTTGTATGGAGAGAGAGATGAGATGAACTGCAAAAACAGAACAGAGATTTGTGAGGTGCTTTTCTAAGGTGGAGGAGTTGTTGGTTTAGACAATCACTGAATAAACGGAAGCATTCGGGGATATTTATAGAAAGCCGTCACCGGGAGTAGCCGGTGTCCGGTAGTCTATTCAAATGCGAGTTAACGGGTCAGTAATGGGTCGGGCCCATGATGCAGTTTCACAGCTGTGTATTTTTAGAGCACCAATTTTAGGTGTACGCGAGGAGGTATGATATATTCGTGTACTCGCTTTTTTTTGGGTTGGTTTGATTTTTTATATATTTTTATTAGTTTGGTTTGGTCCGGTTTAGATAATTTTCAAACCATTAAAAATCAAACCAAATCGGTATATATATATATATATATATATATATATATATATATTAAAATATTTTTACAACCTTTAAAATTTAAATGATGCGTTTTGAATTTTTGGTGCACAGCTGAATAATTCTAACTATATAAACTTTTCATATATTTGATAATATTTGATTCTTTTGTAAATTAAAGAAGTACATAATATAATTAATATTTCTATAAACAGGGACTTTCAATGAGTTTAGTGGCCAAAATTAAGCTCCAAAAATATTTTTTTTTTATATATTTTTAAGGTACAATAATTTGATTGTCTACATTGTATAGAGCTAAAAGCCAAAAATTAAAAGTTAGAAGCATGAAAGTAGTGGACAAAAAAAATAATTTCAAAATCGGTTAAACCGCCCAAACCAAATCAGAATGTTTGGTTTGGTTTGATTTGGTTTAATATTTTTAATTGGTCTGGTTTGGTTTATGAAAAATACAAATAGAAATTTTTTGGTTTGATCCCAAAATTAAGATGAAACTGCCTAAACCGGACCGGTGAACACCCCTACCCGGGCAGCTCTCGAAGACTCACGTTATAAGTGTATTTTATTTTTATTTTTTTTATGTCTTAACCTCTACAATTTACTCTTAATAATTAATAATTATTAAAAAGTAAAAAATAATAATAATAAGACATTTTATCTCAATATTGCGGAGGTTTCAATCATTACGTAAATAAAACTCACATTGAAATAATTACATAAATGAAGCTCCTTACATGAAAATTTATATCTTTGCCCTTTTAACAGTTAAAAAAAAAAAAAAAGAATTTTATTTGAAAATTTTCGCATAATCATTAATTTTATAAATAATCACCAAAAATCTGAATAATCACCAATCAACAACAATATGAAAAAGTACAAAATTTAAACAAAATCATTTATTACCATATTTTCTAATAATTACCATTTTTGTTAACAATCAGCAATCACCAATTACTGTCTGTATAGGTCATTTCAAAACTTTTTAACATCAAATCATATTCCCACTTGTCTCATCAAACATTAAATGCATGCATGATATTTATAATAACAAAAAATACAAATAATCACCGAACTATTATATAATCACCGATCACCAAAATTACACTTAATACCCAAAAAAGCATAGAATCACCAATTTTCAAATTTTACATATAATCACAAAAAATGTGTTATCGTCAATTTTCAATAAATCACCAAATTTGTATTGAATCACCATTTCACAAAAATAGGAGTTTGGACACATGGGAACTGGAGCAAAAAATGTGATTTTTTGTTTTTTGTTTTTATATATTTTTTGACTTGTGTTTTTTTTTTTATAAGCTTTTTTGACTTGTTATCATTACTTATTAAATATGATTTGACTATTCATAAAATGATGATTATCAACAAAATTGGTAATTGTATAAAAATTGGGGATTAGTGATCTTTAACAAATTTGAGAATTTATTTTCAAAATGGTGATTATGTATTCTTAAAAGGCATTTTCATCATAAAATAATATTTCAATAATTATTTCAATGTAAGCTTCATTTCTGTAATTATTAAAACCCAGCACTAGTGAGGTAAAATGCCAATAATAATAATATATTAGTGATTAATAATTTGATATATCTATCTATCTATCTAAAAAGTAGTTCCAGAATGTAAATCCTTGTATACTCACTCATAACTCCTTACACTCAAGAAGTTTTCATGAGTTTCAAACGCTAACAATTTTTTCAAAGTGTAATCAACTTGTGAAAAGGACGAGTTTGCTAAGGCACTGTTTGGATTTTGTTGGTATGAGAGTTTAGAAAAGGACGAGTAATCAACTTGTGACTCAACTTTGGTAGGCGATGTTTGCTAAGGCACTGTTTGGATTTGTTTTTTATAAGTACTTATTTATTTTTTAAAAATTTTTTAAGAAATTTTATATTGCAAATTTAAAAAAAAAATAAATAAGTACTTATAGAAAACAAATGCAAACGGTGCCTAAATTTTTATTTTCTTATTTTTTTCGATGAGTTGTCTTGAACATAATTTATACAGTTTTATTTATTTTATATAATAAATTTTACAATTTTTTTTTCTTTTTTTTAATATTATTTTTTATATATTTTTAAATATTTTCAAAATACAAAATTTGAACATGTTGGTTGAAGGTTGGTGAGTGTAAATGTGTAATGTCAAAGTGGCTATACAATATTGAGATTTTTATTGTATCTAATTAACAAATGGGAGATTTTTTATTTTTAATTTTTTTGGTTCAAAACAAGTTGGAGATTTAAAAAATCAAATGGATAGAGATTCGTAAGCATTGTGGGGTCAAGTCCACGTGGCCACGTGAACTTTTGACAACAACGTTTTAATGAGTCCGTAATACGGTCTAGAAGTACATATCAGCAAATTCGTACCACAAAAATTGAGGCACAAATTAATTATTTCATTTTCATTGTACGGGCCAAATCACTTTCGTTGTTTTCTTTCATATTGATTGAGGGATGTCTACAATATCTTTCATGGTCCTAATAAGATTTTTCTTTAGTAGGTCCATCCCCCACACACAGCTAAGAGGGGCATTTTTTTTTTATTTTTTTATGGCGAGAGTGTTCGAATAAGGAGACTCGAAACGGAGATCTCGGACTTGGTATGCAGAAATTCAATCATTTGAGCTACCCTCTTATATTATATTTAACTTTATTTTTAGGTTCTTGAAAATTAATTTTCAAGGTAGAAGTTGTTTCAAAAGATATATATTACTATAATTTCATTCAAGGTCTTAATAAGATTTGGCTCTTGTACGTCCATCCCACCATAGTTAAGACTAGTTGAGGCATAATTAACTTTGTTTTTAGGGTCTTGAAAATTGATTTTCATGTTAGAAGTTGTTTCGAATGTTAAAGGTACAAACCAACCAATCGGAATTTAGGCGGATTGATTGGAAGTTTTGGATCATGGAATTATTAATCCTTGGATGGAGACTTCATGCTACCATATTATACATTAGCTACCTACTGCACCCAAAAAATAATAATAATAATAATAATTTAGAAGAATTTTAAAATTATTTATAAAATTTAAAAAGGTGATTATTACAATGCTAGAAAAAAAAAGGATTAAGTTAGTTATAAAAGTAATGCGAATTTGAGTTTTTGATTTTTCTTAAGAATAAAGACATATGGTTGCGAAGAGAATGACATATAAGGCCTTATAATCAAAGTTTAGTAGGGTTTGTATAAAGGGTATTTTGAGAAATAAAATTTGAGCACGCCAAACTCTAGTGTTGCTTTATATAGTAGTATAGATTATTCGTTATTTGGTTGTATTATCTGGTGATTTTATATGTATAAAAAGAAGGTACAAACCTATTTTAAATAAAATAATTTTAAAATTCAGATTGGTCATGAGTTGCAATTGACCTAGCATTCCTCTTCACTTAATTTGCACTAATATGTCAATACAAACTAATTAAAAAGAAAAGGGCATGTAGTACTTACTATGCATGTGTCCATTTGTCCATCTCTCCTAATAGAAGATATTTTCATACTACAATGAATACAGTGAAGTGACCATAGGGGACCAAATTAAGCATATTCTTTCGAATGGATTTTAAATGTGCAGTGAAAATGTCACAAAATGAAGACCAATTATGGTATTGGACCATGATCAGGACCACTGGAGTGAATTACAACCATGATCAGGACCACTAGAGGGAATTACGACCATACAGGGGCGGAACTAGCCACTTTTAGGGGGGAGCCATGACCCCCCCGGCTTTTTGCTTTCCTTGTATACATATGTATACAACATATGATTTGTGGGGGTTGGGGAAAGTTTGGTTGGGGGGGTCCCCCCCCCCCCCCCCCCTGCGGCCGATTTTAATCCTGATTCCGCTACAACAACCATACAAAGGAAAAAGAAGAAAGCAACATGTAGAAATCTGTTTATGTGATTTATAACACTCCTCAATCAAAGTTTCACTGTCATTATTCTGTACAAATAATTTGGATGCCAAGTTTGAGTGGGGGTGTCTCCGTGAGAACATTGCTAGTTAAAACAACATAAATGGAAAGGAGCTGAAAAGGAAAAAGAAAAAAGAGTGAAAAGTCGGGGTACCTACTATGACTTAGTTTATCTTTTTGCAGATGAAGTATTCAAATCTTTAATTAAGCTAATTCTCAAATATGGGTGGAAAAAAAAAAGTTTTCTCTACATCAGTTAACATTCACAAAATTGAATTAATGTTTGCGTTAAAAAATGAAGCTAGCCATGGTAAAGGAGGGCAGCTACCTTCCGTGGAATTTTCTTTTATTTTTTATTCTTAAAAAAATATCTTAATTAAACTCTCTGAAATTTTGAATTCACCCTCTTCATTTTACTTTTGGGAAAATTATCCACACCCCTTTAGATATTGAATTCCATACCAGTAGGCCCAGAACATTATAATGTTTACCCATAACCTCTCCAGGATTTTCTAAAGTCAACTTTAATTATTTAATGACAGATTTGCCAGTTTATTATTTTTATGGAGAGTTTATTACCTTTTAATTAGTGTAACTGTTTTACTAACATTATGGTAAGTTTTTTAGATTTAATTCAATTCAAATTTTGATTTTTAATTGTGAGATATCCGTTTATTACTTTAAACAAATAAGTAAATTTACCTTTATATAAACTATAAATAAATAAACCTATTTGGAAGTAAGTAAATTTACCTATATTTATTAACTAGAAATAAGTAAACTTATTTGGAAATAAGTAAATTTACCTATTTATATATCTTTAAACAAATAAGTAAATTTACCTATATATATAAACTATAAATAAATAAACGTATTTGGAAATAAGTAAATTTACCTATATATATTAACTAGAAATAAGTAAACTTATTTGGAAATAATTAAATTTATCTATTTATACGTATTTATATAAATAAGTATTTTTACCTATAAATATAATCTAGAAAGAATAATAATTTTATTTCACTTTTCTCTTTCATAATGTATGATTTCCCTCTATTTCTACTATTTTTTTATACTTTTTTTGAAATATGTTTTAGTTCTCATTTTCATTCTTATTTTCTGACTTTTTAATAGAAGACCCACACGTTGCAAATATAAATTTATATGTCTTTAAACAAATAAGTAAATTTATCTATTTATATAAACTAGAAATAAATAAACGTATTTTGAAGTAAGTAAATTTATCTATATTTATTAACTAGAAATAAGTAAACTTATTTGGAAATAAGTAAATTTACATATATCTATAAATTAAAAATAAATAAACGTATTTGGAAATAAGTAAATTTACTTATCTATATTAACTAGAAATAAGTAGACTTATTTAGAAATAATTAAATTTACCTATTTATTATGTATTTAAATAAATAAGTTAATTTACCTATAAATATAATATAGAAAGAATAGTAATTTTACTTATTTGGCATGTTGCAATGTGCTTCTTTCACTGGGGCATTTCGTCGAACATTTTAGTTGCTATTTTGAAGTTATGAATGGTTAGTATCTGCAAGGTAAGCACGTAGAATAAGTCAGTGGCGTTTATGCATTTGGGTCTCAAACAACAATAGTCTACTACTGCTCCACTGCTCGTGATTAAGTTAAAAACTGAAATTTGTTGGGGTTGCAAGGCAGTGAAGTAAATGGAACCGTCCATTTTGACATGTTTATTTTAGAGGATTTGTCGTTAGCTGCAATTTCTTCCCATCTCAAGAATTTCTCACTGACTCTTCTACTCTCCGTCTAGGTCGGAGACCACTTCTTGCTGCTGTAGAAATGTGCTTCTACACAACTCTCGTAACAATGATATGATCCCTTCTCTATCGCCTAGAAATTCGTCTGGAGCTCATCCCAACCATTTTCGTCCCAAGCTGAAAATGGTAAAAAAATTGAATTTCTAGTAATTAATTGAGGGTATATATGTCAGATCATATTAGATAGGTAAATATAAAATTCTGACTTTTTGGAAAGAGATTTTGGGTCTACTACCACTACACTAGGGGGTTATGGGTTATATTTTCACGAAAAATTCACCAATCAGCCAATTCACTCCCTATAAAAGTTTTTTTTTTTTTTTTTTTTGAATTGGAATAAAGATCTAATAACTGATTTAAGTTCATCCCCATGACTAAATTCCCGACTTTGTTTTTCTCTGTTTTCATGAATGGAATTGAAATTGCAACTTTCTGCATTTCGAAAAAGGAGCACCAAGACCATACATATATATATATATATATATATAGAGTGCGGATATCCTGAGGGACGTCGCTCATGAGCGACTCCGTCAATCCCAAAATAAGTTTGAAGAAACGGGTCTGATTAAAAGTAACTTCTGAACGTTACAGGTTTGTTACAGGTTTGTCGGGTAAGTGGTAAATGAAAAGTAGGTTAGTTTGAGAATTACTTTACTCAACTAACACATCCTTTAATATCCATGCCTTTACCGCGTGAGACCCACTGTCCATCCATCCTTTAATATCCATGCCTTTACCGCGTGAGACCCACTGTCCGGAGCATTATCGATAAGTATCGATACTATCTATACTTTTATCTCCATGCCTTTACCGTGTGAGACGCCACTGTTCTGAGCATTATCGATAAGTATCGATAATGGACAACTTCATGATCGGGT
>JAESVK010000248.1:368037-423133 GCA_017140935.1 Hamamelis virginiana
GAAAATGGTTCTAGAAGCTGGTGGTCTAAGCGTCCCTGGTGGGGTTGCAACTGCAGCAACCAAGGAAACTCCAACTAAAGTTTTATGCTTTGCTGAGGTATTATGGGTATTCAATATAACATGCTCAGCAAAAGGGAAAAATCCAATATAACAAGATTTTAGGCCATATACTTCATTTGTATTTTAAAAATATTTGTCAAGATTTCATAGGCTTTCAAGTTATGATTTTATCTCATTTAATTATTATGAGGTATATTATCGAGTTAAAATCCCACCTTGCAGAAGATTTGGAAAAAAATCGATAGTAGTGTGCCCTTATGTCAAAAAATCTCAGTTTTATACACTTTGGTATTCTGCTCTTCTGTAGGGTCAGTTGCAGAATATATTTTAAAAAATCGACTGTTGGATAAAATACTCATCTTATGAATGTCATGCCTACCAAAAATTAGGACGATCAAATGGATGGTTTTTGAAAAAACTGAGAGCAAAATTATGATATTTTGAATAACTGTAAGAACACAGTTTTTACAGTCAGTTTTTTCAAAAACCGACTGTCGGATTATTGTTATTTTTGGCAGGCATGACATTCATAAGATGAATATTTTATCCAATGGTCGATTTTTTATTTTTTTTTAATTTTTTTTTTTTTTATTCATTTTTTTTTTTTTTTTTTTTTAAAGGTTGACCTAGGATGGTTGGTGTGTCGGGTCGGGTCGATCAATAATATATGAGTATAGGTCTAAATGGATCAAGAAATAGTTATAGTTAAATGGATTGCAAATAGGTAATGGTCATTTTGTACCCAACCCATTTACGCACAACCTATACCCGCCCATTTGCCACCCCTATTTATTTGCTTAAGGGAACTCCAAATTAGGGTTAGTGTTTGAAATCAAGCTACAATGTCTGGTTACGATGGAAATGGTGAGGGATGTTCTTCTGCACACGGTAAAGGAGGCGATCATGGAGGATCTTCTCCCTACAATGCGTTCGAAAATCGAGACTCTCTTCAAAAGGTCCGGTTCCCTTTATTTTCTGAAGTTTGAATTATTACCATAAATGTTAGCTGAAGTTTGAGAAATTGGATTATTACCATAAATGTTAGCTGAAGTTTGAATCGTCGTCATTTATGATATTCCAATAATTTTTTTTTATAAAAAAGAATGATTCTTGTATCACTTTTAAATTAATATAATGCGATGTTCATGGACATGATATCAAGACAGATTAGTAATTTATAATGTACTTCCTTTAAGCTACTGTTATTGTTTTTTCTTCCTTTTTGTGTTAATGTACTTGTTTCTTTCCCAGCTTAATCCTTTATGTGTATGTCTTTCAGTTATTCAATTTTTAGTGTATTTGGGTGTCCCTGCTAATGTTTGTGATCTAAATGACTGACTCATTTCTACTTATCTCAGAACAATTCTCGTGAATCAGATCGTGGGAGGCCGAGGACTAGAGAGCAGGATCGAGATAGGGAAAAAGATCGAGACGGCAGTTATAGGGACAACAGAGATGAAGTTCAAGGGCTGATAGAGGAAAGGGCAGATATGGTGATTATGACAGGTTACTATTAATATCTTTGTCATGCTTATTGCTTTGATTTTTTATATTTATTTTCTCAGTAATGTTTTGAATTCATAAATAATATCTGTTCCATTTGAAGGCATCGTGATTATGATCGAGATAGGGAGAGGAGACATGGACATAGATCACTTTCCCATTCTAAGGATAGATCTAGGAACCCGTCTCATTCCCGTTCCCGTTCTCGTTCAAAAAGGTATGCATCCTTCGCTTGAGCATTTGTGATCTATTTGTTAATCACTTTCTTTGTTGCTATTGTTGTGTTTATTGTGTTGGTTGTTACTAGTGCTCTCATTGAATATATGTTCTACTGAACAATGATTTAAAAATATTTTGATGAAAGGACCGGAAGATATGCTTCCTACAAAGTTTGCTTAGCAAATAAATTACACAACTACACATGGGGCGATGGGGAGTGGTTTGGAGAGAAACAAAGTAGATATACAGAAGATAGTATTTTTATGAGTTATTTGGAGAAATATTGAAGGGATAACTTATGCGAGAATGTGATGAAAATAATTGAGAGTAGAATGAATGCTGGGAAAATGGGTGATTGTTTTAGCACATATATGTGGGATTAGTTGTTTATCTGAAAAGCAGGAAATAATTTGAAAAAAAGGATGGCCTGTAGTTAACTAGAATGGTTTTCATTGTAGGTTACCCAATCACATGGATGGTAGTGGGTCCACTAAATTCTAAGGTTGTCCAAGACAGAGTTTGAAGAAAACTAGTGAAAGGATGGAATTCATGTCACGTACATGTTGGGTTTTTCTTGAAGAGGGCTATACTTTCTGTTCTAATATGTGCAGGAGTATGAGGAAATATTAGAGGACATGAGGGATGAATGCGGGAAGTTTGGTATGCATGTTTCACTTTGCCATAATTAGTTAATTCTGTTTGAACAATGTGGGTGTTGGTAGGTGCTGTTGGTAGGATGGATCCATTTTGACCTTTTAATTGTCCATTGAAGTCAAAAGTTTTTAAAGAAAGTTATCCTGAATACTCTTGGTTTGGGCCAGTTGTTTCTGCTGAAAACTTTTGGCAAAAAATTCAGTTTAAGAGGTTAAGTTTGTAATGGAACTAATTTTTTCCAAAGGATTGATTGATTGATTATTATTATTATTATTTCAACTTATATGTCCAATGAAAATAGTTGTCTGGTGGAATTATGCTTCTAGCTCTGGTTTATGAGTTTCACTTTGCTACTCTGAGCTAATAAGAAATTTCCATATACTTGGGTGAATTGGTTAGGTGCCTTGGTGGACATCATCATACCTCGCCCAAATCCTAATGGAGAGCAGACTCCAGGTGTTGGAAAGGTATTTTTTTATTTATTGCTGTTGTTTTACATTTAACATTTGGATTTCTGTTTAATCCTAGTATATATAAAAATAGTTTTTTAAGCATCATCTAGTATAGAACCTGTGTGAATAGGGAAAGTAAGATCGGTGTTCACTCTTCTCTTCACCCCCCCCCCCCCCCCACCCAAAAAAAAAAAAAAGGCAGAAGCAAGAAGGATGTACAGATTCCATATTTAGGTGTTTACACAAAGCATTGCAAAGTGTCTGTTGCATCATGCATGTACAGACCATGAGGGAAAAATTTGGCTGCTTGGTGGTTTTCTCTTTTAGTACCACTTTGCTCATTTTGTTCAACGTACGTCTTTGTTATCTATGAATCCACCATGGCAGCATGTGGATATAATTGTGTGGGAATTTATTTTTCCTTTTGATTCCCCATTCTGTCTTGGCTTGTTGCCCAGATTCGTCATTTATGCTGTTCCCTCACCTACCCCCAAAACAACTCCCACCTCACCAAAACACTAAATCTATGTTTGGATCTCAGAAAGAATGGAGGAAATAAAAGGGAAAAGTTTAAAAATGCTAAATAATTGCATTTTCCTTTCCTTTCCCTAGATACTTTCCCAGTTCCAAACAGAAGCCAAAAAGGAGGGAGTTAAAAAAACCGAGAATGCCCCATTGTACACCTACATAATAGTATAAGAAGGAACCGAGCCTAGGTGCTTTGATGTGTGTGCTTAAACCTGCCATTTTGTGGTTTCACTTGCAGGTATTCTTTGAGTATTCTGACACAACCAGTTGTGCCAGTGCAAGAAATGTGCTAAATGGGAGGAAATTCGGAGGCAATACGGTGAGCGCTGTTTATTTCCCAGAAGACAAATTTTACAACAGAGATTACAGTGAATGAGAAGACCAGGCAATGCAATTTCCTTCTGTTTCTGTGGGTTGTATTGCTATGTACAGTAGTCTACTACTATTATTAGTTGTTTAACAGTTTGTTCCAAATCAAAAAAGAAAAGGCCTTTTAGATGGTTATAATTGATACATGTCATTGAACAACTACAACAATTTTCGTGATAATTGAGAGCTTTTCTTATACTTGTTCTCCTTCTATTGGGTTCCGGTTGATTGATAGGAAAAGGGAAATAAAATCACCTTTCCTCACTTTTTAGTGTGCGTTTGGTTGTCACAGGGAACAGAGATTCTTCAACTTACTCTTTCTTGCTGGAAATTATGTTACTTCAAACGCATCGTTTTAAAATAAAGTATCGTTAAAAAGAAGTATTGTGAGAAAATCGGAGCTCCTTACCACCAGAAAAGCAAGAAACATAAGGTTATGGTATGATTGCATATGTCTATACAGTAAGCATATAAATGTATGGGATAAGTTTTTCATATCACTCAATTTTAGATACCTTTCTTGTGTATGAAAAAATATTACAATTAAAAATTCCAGAGTTTTTAACAGCTCAAAATATTGGACCCACATTGGAGTTTTGAGAACGAACAACAAAATGAGTGGTAAGGAGAATCGGACCATAACTCATATTATACTTACAATAGCTCAAGAAATGGAAATAGTATTGCAGATGTATGATTATTAGGCAAAATTAGGAACCAAGCAGCTTCTTCTATCTGACATACCCTAGAATAAGCAAGAAAAGTAATTAACCACGGATTACAATACCTCGAGAGACAGCCGAGATCGAATATCCAATTCATTTTTTTTAATATTTGTAATTTATTTTATCATACATATCTTAAGCTTAATCCATTAAGCCTTTTTTTTTTTTATTATTTTTTTTTTAAAATAATTTTTTTTTTTTTTTTTTTTTTTGTATATTACACATTTTCAAGATTGAGTAGATTCTATTTTTTTCACACCCCACTCAGAGCATGATACATCATGGTGGTTTTTAATATCGGATTAAAGTTTCTGGTTGAATAGCATTTTTCTTATTGTAAATACAATTTGGAAATCCCTAATTCCATGATTGAGGTAGTAGCCTAGCACGTCATTTTGATCTTAATAAAATTGAAATTAATATTTTTTGAGATTAATATTCCATGAGCTTTCAAGGCTTTACTGAGTGGTATGGAGGCTATTCAGTCCATGAAATGATAAAACGTGGCCCAGCCCATTAAAATTAGGGTTTCGAATTATTTATCTATATAATACCCTCCTCATACCCCAATTGCAGCAGTCACTCTCAGTCTTTCACAGTTCAGGAGGGATAGCGAATTAGGTTAGGGTTTCGAATATGGAGTTAAAGGTATAGAGCAAATTAGGTTAGGGTTTTGAATACAGATTTTTTGTTGAAGAAATTGAGAGAGGAAAAAAAAAATCCCAATGAGGAAGAAATCCCATTGATAGGAAGTGCCGTATGACACTCCAAAACGCAGCGAAAACACATACCCACTTCTCTTCCCATCCACCAATGTCTGCCCTCTGATTTCTTTTCATCTCTGATTCGACATCTTAGGGCTTGTTCATTGGTCGGGATCTCGTGGCTTATGTGTTTCGCTGTGTGTGTGATTTGAAACGGGACTCTGAGGGCTTATATATATACATATATATATATATATATGCATATTTGTTTTCTTGTTTTTCTTCTGTAGATCTATTGTAGCGTTGGAGGTATGTATACATGTATATGTTGTTTTTTGTTGCATTGTAAGGTCCGATGCCACGTCTACGGTAGCCACAGTGCATTGACCGGCGATGCTATGATCGGACCGATAGTAATCCTATGTTTCGCATCTTGATAGGAACCTGTGGATCTGATTATATACCGTTCATCCACGGAGCCGATTTATGCGATTACATTTTCTTACGAGTTTCCTTCAAATTTCTCAAATATTTATTAATTTCTAAATAAATCTACCCCCTCTTTTTTTTTTTTTAAGAATTGCCTCGTAAATTTGTTTTCACAGGTTTGGTTTTATTTTATTTTATTTTTTGGGTGAAGCCAATGATGATTGTTCTTATAAGTTGGAATTACCGGCTGAATACTGCATTGATGTCAAATACAGACTGGCTATCTGAGGCTTATTTTTTCCTTTTTGTTGTTCTGGAGTGTGTTTGGGAGAGAGAGAGAGATGAACACCTAAGATTTGGAAGGATTTGTTTACAGATGGCTAGTGGACAAAGCATACATGAATTTGCATCTATAGTTGACCTCAAAGCGAATATTAGAACACCTGCTTGGGCTGAGTCGAGGTTTATTGTTGGCCATATTGATACTTCCATTGTTGTTTAGTTTTTTAATCATGTTTTGGGCCTTTTTGGAGCTTGCTGGTTTTAAACCTGTTAACTTATCCAGTTATCAAAATCAATTTTCATTTGTAACCTGTTTGTCAAAACCCTAATCTCACAAAGCAACATCAAATAAGAATTTCTATTGTCTAAACCCTAAAAATTCACAAATCCACACTTTTTTATTGGAAAAAACCCGTCAGCCAAAAAAAGTCCCCAAATTGAAAAATTTAAGTTAAACCCTAATCTCGCAAATCAACAACAAATCATAATTTCTAATTTCTAAACCCTAAAAAATCTCCAAAGCTTCCTATTAACTTGCACTTGTTCATTATCTTGAAGCTTTCATCACAAAGATTTAAAAATTTGAACCTAAGATTAATACTTTGGCATTTGAACTTAAGATTGATGTTTTCTAAGAGGGGGAAATACAATTAGATTTCAAGTGGCGAGTTTCCTTCAAAGAAGAGATAATGAATTTGGTAATTTGTGACTAATGGTATTAATTAACTAGAATTGGAGTAATATTTATAGGCCACAATACATTGATTTGATATACTCCCTCCGTCCCACAAATATAGGCCAAATTGGTCCAGACACGTATTTTGAGAAAGCCAATTAAATATTGATTTGGTCATATTTTTTCAAATTACTTTTAAATACTATTCTAGTCTTATAGTAGTAGGGTATTTTTAAAAAAAATTAAAAATATATGGCTAAATCAATATTTAATCGGCTTCCTCAAAATGCGTGCTTTGACCATTTTGGCCTATATTTGTGGGACGGAGGGAGTACTTTTTTTTAAAGTTGGTCCGTCTAAATATTTATTTAGTTATAAATTATATATTCCTTACATCCCATTTTGATAAACACACATATTAAGGAATTAAGGAAAGTAGATTTACATTTTACTTCATTTGTCTTTCGATCAATTAAATATTTTAGGGTTTTATACTAAAAGGACCTTAATATCATTGACCTATATCAATAGGTCCCTCATAATATGGCAGATACATGATCCGGTGCTATTTCAAAAAATTAGACAAAAATGCCCTTTTTATCTGTGCATTAAGCATTACACCGATTTCAGTTTCCTTTAAACCATCCGTGAATATAGGGCATGAATGGTTATTCGGCTATTTGAGCATATCACTTACCTAAGAAATCAGGGGAAAGGGATTGTAGTGCATTGTTGAGTTTTTCAAAACCATGGGCATTGACGTTCACCCAATCTCTACTTGAAAATCTTCAGTTGCATTAATTCTTTGAAGGCGCCTTACTTCAGTCACATGCTTGTCAGCAATAAGTCCCCATTCTCAGAGATAGTGGCAATCGGGGAACGAGTCGAAGAAGGCATCAGAAGTGGCAAATTGCTTGATCAGCGAGCCGTGCAAGCATTGCTTGATCAACCTCCTGCAAACGCCAATGTTCGGAAAATGAATCCACGGAAAGCTTAAACAAGGATGAAGATTGGGGATGTGCCAAATGTTTCTACTTTTAGTAAATCTAGAATATCTTAAATCACAATTCAAATTTAAAAAAACTTATCATATCAAAATCAAATTCAGCATATAATTCAAATAAAAAACGTTCATAAATATGAATAAAATAAACAACTTGCTTAAAATAAGGATTGGGGGTATCATCTCCTCTGCTACTTCTCTATACTAACCTCTCATTTTCTAAACTACACTTTTCTAACTTTTTATTTGATTGTAAAGATCTTTTTTTCTCCACTCGGACCAATTTGCCTACTCAGCTTCTTATATTTAAAGTGATTTGTGTATCTACTCTAATGATTAGGGGTGTGCGCGGGTCGGGTGAGGGCAGGTGGAGGGTAAAACCGTCAACTAATCCGCCCTTAATAAGTGGCAAATTCTCCTACACGCCAACCAACTCGCCTATCTTAATAATAGGCGAATTGGTTAAATATATGGTGGATTTCAACAAGTGGATTGAGCATTACTATTTTTTTTTTTATAAGCGCCTAAAATTCTTATAACCTTTTTAACAAGCAAAAACACCTCAAATTCGTATCTAACAATGCAATATTGTGTTATTTAGTAATTAAACTATAATCAAAACAATTCTTCTAATAGTAATAAACTAAAGTGCCAAAATAAATTGTCCTAAAATGATAAAAGCTACTAACTAGATACATAATAGTAAAGATTCATTGTCATTAAAAAAATTTACAAACTAACATGTGGTTTCACATTCAAAATTGAAAAGAATATCAAATTAAATAAGTGCATATTCAAACTACCAAAATAAATATCTCTAAAGAAATAAAAAGGCACTAACTTGCAAGCATATCCACTTAAGGGAAAGTATAAGATAGTAATGAAATTTATTTTATATAAATATAGTATTTATTTATATATAATTATTTGGCGGGTGAGGGCGGGTTGTCACCTCTATAACTGAATCAACCCGCCAAAAATTTATCAAATTCACCCAACCCAACCCGCCTAACCATTGTAATTGTAGGTTGCGGATGGGGTCGGGTCCGGCGGGTTGGACGAATTTTTGCACACCCCTACCAATGATACTATTGTTCCGCACCATTATGGAAGAAGATTTGGGCAAAATAAGCACTTCCCCAGGAATGAAAAAAAAATCGATCTACTTTTATTTGGTATTTTGGCTTAAATTCTTTTACTCCCTCAAATCCTCTTTTCAATCAAATCCTCTTTTTTGACGATTCAAAAGGGATAGGTTTCTCAATCACTATTTTTATTGCTTGTTCTCAAAACACTAGTGTGAGTCTAATACTTTAAGAAACCGACCGTTGAATTAAATATTCAACTCATGTAAGTCATACATATCAAAAATCACGTTGTTTCAACGGTTAGATTTTAAAACAAACACACATATATAAAGAGAGAGAACTATAACTACAAACCCAAATAAACAAAAAAATATATAGAGAGAAAGAAAAGAAGAAGAGCACATTACCTAGACTTGAGACACTGATCAGTACATGAAGAGTGTAGCGAAGAAAAATAGAAAAAGAAATGCCATAGTCCTATGAAGCCCTAATTTGATAGGAATGAAAAGTAAAAAGAAGAAAATAAAATATAGTATCAACAAATTAGACAAAAGCAAAAGAGTGAATTAAGGAAAGAAGAGAATGGGGAGGGAAGGCCAATGAAGACCGCCGTATAGGATGAATTGCTCTATATATAATAAGATATATATGGCCACGTTTCCGTTATCGATTGTTTTACCATTATTTCCGCCAATTGTTTTCAAAACACCAATGTGGATCGAATATTTTGAGAAATTGATTATTGGATTATATACCTTTTTTATGTATGCCAAAAATTATAGTGATCCAATAGTCGATTTCTGAAAAAGTCATTGTGAAAAATTATTTTACTTAGAAACATCACAATTTTTTATAGTCATATTTTTTTAAAATCTGACCGTTGGATTAATTTTATATTTAGTATGCATGATTTATATATAAGTAGGGTATCTAATCTAACGATCAATTTATCAAAATATTCAACCCACATTTGTGTTTGGAAAACAAACGGTAAAAATAATAGTAAAATAAGTGGTAAAGGAATTGAACCTGTCTATATATATATGCAGAAATGATCCAGTCGGCATATGCTTATATAAGCTTATGTAAGCATGAAGTTTATGTAAGCATGAAGCTTACAGAAAATTGTGGGATATTTTATTTAAAAAACTGACTCTTGTATTAAATACTATACTAGCTTATGTATGTCATGCATGCCAAAAATCAGTGATGCAACGATCGGTTTTTTAAAAATGCCACTGGAAAAAAACTGTGATAGTTTTCAACCGTTGCAGTTTTTCCGATCTATATTTTGAGACCTTTGCATTGACACTGTAATTTTTTACATGTATAATATTCATGAGCAGAATATCTAGTCCAACGTTTAATTTGTCAAAATATGTATTCCACAATTATCTATTAACTTTATACTTACATAAAATATATAAACTTATGCTGACTAAATCGAGACAGTATATATTGGTCCTAGAAAAAAGTTAAATACATAAAAATCCAACACCACCCATTTATTTATTAGAATGGAAGATTTTAAAGATAAGAATTAACTTCTATAATTAGAAAAAAAAAATCCAAAAATAACAATTCTCGAGTATGTTGACTTGTCGGCGTGGCCGTGTTAGAAATTTTATCCACCGGAAAGTCAAAAGAGTCTCCGGCCAAATAAACATAAGCATAGACGACACATGATCTGCTGACTCGGATCACCGTCACTGTCATCAGTTGTTGTGGATAACATCCCCTGACCAATTCCTCGTATCCCTCAAATCTCCATGTTGACTATCCATAAAGCAACCACCTTACCCTATATCGTTACACCACGTGTCCACGTAAGCGAACCCACAATCATCGTAGGACGAATTTGGATAACATCGCCACCTCCTCTCTCTCTCTCTCCTCCTTTCTCTCTCTTCAATGACTATATATATATGGGGGAGACATGGAAGGAACCTCAACATACGCTTCTCCATTCGGAATCTGCTTTGATAATATTCTGGGTTTAGAAAGAAAGAAAAGATGTTGGCTATTTTCAAAAAGGGGATAATTGAACCACCTCAGGAGCTGAATAGCCCTGCAATTTCTTCTTCTTCTTCATCAAAGGCTTCTCCAACACCTAAGAGTCCTCAACAGACGTTCAACGATTTCTTATCTTCACATTCCTCTAATGCTCTCTCCCTTTCCTTCGGAAATGTGGCCTCGCTTGCTTATGTCCCACCACAAAAGCCCTACTCCATTCACAACAGGTCTCTCTCTCTCTCTCTCTCTCTCCAAACAAAATGGGTTTTTGGGTCAGATTCCCTTATTGCTCTCAAAATACAATGTGAATCGAATGCCAAAAATCATTATGGTTCACAGATTTAAAAAAAATGTCATGATAAAAATCTGTGATGTTTCTAATTAATAGAAAATATACTAGTTTTTTTGTCAGGCATTAATTTGTGTGTTTATATATATATGTATGTATGAATGCAGGTTGTTCTGTGGTTTGGATGGCATATACTGCGTCTTCTTGGGAAGCTTAAACAATCTGTGCAGCCTTATTAAGCAGTATGGGCTATCAAAGAGCGCTAATGAAGCTGTTTTTGTCATCGAAGCTTATCGGACCCTTCGTGATCGGGGCCCGTATCCGGCAAACCAGGTCCTTAGAGATCTTGACGGCAGCTTCGGATTTGTGGTCTATGATAGCGTGGCTTCAACTGTCTTTGTTGCACGGGCAAGTTCTCTCTCTCTCTCTCTCTCTAACTTTTATAATCATGTAAAATTGTACAATGTGGAGGGTTTTTTGGTCTGGGTATTTTTTTTTTCCCAATTTTCTTAGGGTTTGACATTTTTGTGTAATTCGTTGGACAGTCTGGGGATGATGATGGTGTAAAGCTCTTTTGGGGCATTGGAGCTGATGGGTCTGTGGTAATTTCGGACAATTTGGAGGTCATAAAGGGTAGCTGCGCCAAGTCATTTGCTCCCTTCCCAACTGGTATGTCTAAGGCTATTTTGGTCACTAATATTTCACCAAAGATGTAATAAAGCAACTGGGTGGGTTTGATCCAAAATAGTTATTGACTAAAATGGGATAAGCCCATTTGAAGTCTGAACAGCCAGGCCCACCTAAAATTTCAGAGTTTGATTTGGGCCATGTGGCCCAATCTATCCCAATGTTGATTGATTGGGGTGGGCTTTGCCCAATTTGGGGATCTGTGACCGAGATCTGCGAACCCATCTTAAACATAAAGGGCTGTGACCTATATATTCTTGTACAACACATTGCTTTTTCAATCCACATTCCAACCAATCTACCCAAGCCCATTATTTGGATGGGTTAGGGCCCACAAAAAAAAAAAAGAGTGGTTGCCATCAATTGTGAACATGTAAATGGGATTTTATTGGGTACATCTACACACAACCAATCTGATGTATGATCTTGCTGGATGTAGGGTGCATGTTCCACAGTGAGAAAGGATTGATGAGCTTCGAGCATCCAACGAACAAGATGAAGGCATTGACAAGGGTGGACAGTGAAGGGTACGTGTGTGGGGCCAATTTCAAGGTTGATGTCTATAAGAAGGCAAACAGCATGCCACGTGTTGGAAGTGAAGCCAACTGGGAAGTATGGGGCCCACAAGTTTGACCGATTTAAGATACGACCAATAACATGACTGGGAATCTCACCAAATCCTTTTTTATTTTGTAATTAATTTCATGTTTATTTTCCTGATTTTGTTTCAATTGTTTTGTAATTAATTTCATGTTTATGTTCCTGGTTTTATTTCAATTGTAAGTCTGTGTACTCTTCTTAGGGCTTGTTTGGATTGGATGTTCAATGAAAATGTATATATATTTATTATATTTTTTTGTGTATTTTTGTTAATGAATTTATACTTTTAATGATGGCAAATCAATAGATTGGTTACTATAATCACAGATCCAACCCTTTATTTATTTTTTAATGGCTCCATTGAAGATGATAGATAATAGATTTATACTTTTAATATAAGGAGAAATATAAAGAAGCCATTCAGTTTCTATGTAACAATTAAATAAACCCTTGCTATGAACAGCATACAGCATAAAAAATTCAATGGAGGAGCCCTGCCATGCATGAAGTGCAAGCTAATCTTTGCACAAGCAAAAAAAAAAAAATTTGGAAATTTTGAAACTGAATCAGGTGGGATCCATTTCCTTAATACTATATAGTTTTTGAGAAAACCAATTAGCGACTAGTTCGAAATAAATTCTCTCTTATATTTCAAGGCCTGAAAAAATTTACAACAAAATAAACTTAACAAACAATGGTGAAATCAAAACTAGTCGAATACAACTTCAGTTGGTCAGATTTTTATGTATTTCAAGTTAACCCATCGCTTTTAGGGTCACCAAGTCAGATTCATCTTTAGCCGAGTAAACACCGTCTACCAAAAAATAAAAATAAAAATGAAAGAAAAGAAGGAGATTCCATCATAGCATGAAAAGGTTACACAAGTACAAGTACCACTCCATTTATCTTAAGTGCAAGTAACAAATATCTCCAGGCAGTTTTAGAATCCCCTTAAACTTGCATTGATACATCTGAGTTTTCTAATATAAATTTATGTATGAAAGAAAGGAAGAAAAAAGAAGAAAGAAAGAAAGAAGTCCCAACTGCCTTGGAGTGAAGACAACTGAGGGAAATGTATACAAAACAAGTAGCAGCAAATTTTCCAAGGATAAGTCCCTCATAAACTGAAAGCCCAAGGATGATAAAACGGCATGCATCATGACATGTTCTGCAAAGTCTCCAAGGCTAAGTCCCTCGTATGATCAGAAATGGAACAGCCTTCACATGTCAATATGGTTGAAACCAACCGATAAAACTCAATCTGAATCAACAAATATCTGCAGTGCGTCCAAAGTAATGGTCAGAAAAATAATTTAACCTAACATATTTCTGGTTTTATAGTTCAAATGGCAAGACGTATATAAAGTGATATTGTAAAACGTAGTTCAGCTACGAATGACGGCTCAAGTCAAACCAGATCAGCCAGGCAGCCAGGCAGGTAATTTGATATCTGAAACATTTCTGATGCACTTGAATTTCAACTGAGTTCTCAGATATTAGTTATACTTGGATTAATATCCAAGTTTGTGCATCAATTAAGATACAGTAGCCATTATCCTTATTTACCAATATATATGATCTGGAGGTTTTGACTGGTTGAGCTGTTTGAGCAATTGGCACAGCCAACTTCTGGATATCATTAATTTGTCTATCAGAACAAAACAAGTCCATTGCGGGTGTCGTGTCTGGCCCAAACTGGTTTGACCAGCCAAGTTTTGAGACATCAAAATAAACTGGCTAGCTGGCTTTGTGCTAATGAATACATCAACTAACCTCCAAGTCTGGCAAAGGGTCATAAGTTCTTTTCTCTCTTGTGTCGAACACTGTTATGCCTGTAATTTTCTGAATGCCTAATTTAGTAGCAATCAGGTTCTGCAGAGGCAAAAGCAGCGCTAGGTAATCATTCAGAGAAGATACAACAAGCAACTAAATAGGAAAGATATTCAAAATAATATCCACACTATATTATGGTGATCAGCAGCAATGCTCTGCAATACTACTCATGACTAATCTGAGGTTCAAAGCAATGTTAATAATCTTGAATGGTTTGCATTTGCCCAAGCAACCAAGTTTAGACCAAATTGTAGCTTGGAACCTCCTAGACATATCCGAAAGCTTTCTTTAATTGAAATTCTTGTACAATACCAAGAAAGAATTTTTCCCCTTACAAATTGAAGTTTATAGACTGAAACCTAGACAAAATCCTAACTAGTATAGATGGTAAATGACTGAATTATTATTCTTACCAGGTGGAAATCAGTGGAGCTTAATGCCTCTACCTGTGGTAAAGCCTGTCCACAGTACAAAATCCATAAATCAGTACCACAAATCCAGGTTTCAATTAGCTTAACAAGATAAATGTAAAAATAATGCAGAAGTTAATTTATGTCATTCTCATATCCTAACTCCTATGTACTCTATCATTTCAACTTCATGTATTTCGTCTGGGTGGTGCCTGAAGATCAAGTAGTTGACATGATACACTGCCAAAATAAGTGGTTCAAGCTCAGCGTGACAAGCGAAATTCTACTAAATTATGCACCTCTATATACTATCAAAAGATAATAAATGGTGATGATAACAATACAAGGAATGGACAAATTTAGCAATAAACAGACATTGTCAGTGAAAGTGTATAGTATAAAATCATTTTCATGGAAAATAATACTAGTGATAGGGGATAAACTCAGCAGATACAAACCATGATTCAAGACCAAAGAAATGCCTTACCAATGTCTGGAAACCATTGACCATAACAACCTTCTCCTCCTGAGAATCACTTTGTGACAACCAAACTTCGAAAGGCCCCATTTTCCTATCTGTCTGGTTTGTGAGATTTAAGTGTATCTGTGGAAGTGTATACTGGATTAGCTTCTGAGTCATTTGATACGAAAAATAGAGACAAAAATAGTGTTTGGGAATTCATACATAGAAATTAGGATGTACTTGCAACCTCTAAAACAAAATGTTTCAGGTTCTCAAACAAAGAGGGCCATACTGGTAAGGCAACATTTCAATAGTAATGTCCAAGAAATTGTTAAGTAAACTGGTCTCAATGATCACCAAACATATTATATATATTAAACTCTAGTGACCTTTAGAAGCCATTCTTCTTTGGTTTCAGATGCACCTTAATTGAGAGATCAAATTTGTTTTCGACAAAGCACAATAATTTTATGTCCACTCAACACAGCTTGCATGCTTCACAAACACATTGATTATCAGTTCCCAATATTTATTAGTGCTCATCACTCAGAACTGGAAGCATAAAAAGCCAGCAATCTTAAATCTTAATCATCTAATATAGAGATAAAGATTTGACAGCTACAAAATCATATGGAGCTGATTCACATTTACAAGTTTTTCTGAACATCTAACTTATGTGTTAATTTTAGGGAAATAAGGCTGAAATGACATACATTTGGTGTCTTTGGGGTTAACCAAATGGATCATTCAACATAAGCTCATTTCGTAGTTGGAATAACTTAATCATTTTACAAACTCAAGACTTGAAAACCAGAAAATTTCATGACCTGCTCGATCCCTTTAGACACAAATTTAAAAGTAGGCCACATTAGCCAGAACAAGCATTTTTATTTTTATTTTTCATTTAACAAATTTAATAATATAAAAGTAATAAACAAATAAGTATGGAACATTTAAAAGTAAAATGATCTACTGAGTTCACACAGGGGAAAAAAAGAGAATCTTTCAGGTTTAAATCACGAAAATAATTTTATAAGATATAAGAAGTTTCACTGTGGTATCTGCATTTTCTAAGAATCTACACCCATAGAATAAGTGAAGTCCATGACTCTCTTAAAATGGGGCTTATCCTGAAATCGGAATGGTTACAGATATCAGCGTATGACCAGGTGAAGAAAAAATAAAAATGCTATTTCAAAAAGAGAACAAAGAAAAAAAAGTCATTTCCAATGTGGTGGTCCAGCTAGAGAGGCTTAACAGGTGGTAATTGGATGAAACAAAAGGACCCTAAACACATAGAAGTGATCTTAGAGTTGAGGACTGCAATCATCTCTACTGCCAAGTTGGTCAGGTGTGCGAGTGATATTACTCTGTCAGAGGTTCAAGGGCTCGTTGACAGACAGATGAGTACAGAGCTGGGGATTGAAAAAGGTCACAAGGGGCTTACCAGCAAGGTTCAGTGTTATGATAACTTAAGTTCCTTCTGAATTACCCCTAATTTTGGGAGTAGTCAGGAAAACTCACCCACGAGTGCAATTTATACCATAACTGGTTAATGTGCCTCAGTCTTCAAGCCTGATGTCTCGCGGATTCTGAGTCCGGAGTAAACAGTTATTATCTTCATATATTGACCTTAAAGGGGACCCACAGTGGCAAAATGGAAGAATGAAAACATAATTTTCATAAGATACTGTAGAAATGACAGATTACTTCCAATTCAAAGAACCAGCAAGAGGGGAAAAAAACACTTTCAACCAGCAACATCATAGCATCAAGTTGTTATCAATTCTTAAACAAGGATGTCCCATACGACACTACAACATGGTCCGCATTTAAAAAACCTAGTGAGTACAAGAAGCATGATCACACCAAATGCCAAAGAAGGATAATATATATGTATGAAGGGCAAAAAGGAAGGATCATGATTCCAAAAAAAAAAAAAAGTTTGTTAGTCAAGCTGCATATTTATAGTTTCGAATAATACGAGGTGCATGAATTGCAGAATTAAATGAATGATAATTACCAAAAAGGGTTGTTCCAAGATGATGACAGATGGTACTTCTACAATCTGCAATTCGATCTCTTTGCCTGTGATGGGCTGCATAAGAATTTTTCCAGATGATGATTAAAACATTAGATTTATGCGTGCTATATAAATACATATAAAAATTTCAGTTGTAAGTTGTTACTTTGTAACTCTGAGACAATTGTAGATTATGATAAGACTTTTATAGAAGGTTCTTTCTAAAAAAATGGTACCGACTACAGAGCATGCTCAAAAACAAACTTTTCTCAAAATATGCAGCAATGTTAAGCCCATCCCACTCCCTTGGGTTGCCTGTCCATAAGCTTGTATAAGTAACCTAAGTAAGCTAGTGTGCATACCATTTAGAAACCTAACCATATAAAAATTGCGATATGCAAACTACACAAAAAGCTGCATTAACAACCAGTGAACCCAAGAGACCTGAGACACTATCGTGTCCTCATACTGGTATTTTAAAAGAAGAATATATAATAAATTAATAATACAAAACCAATATATGAAAGCGTAATTTATTGAAATGATGTGAACAGATAAAATGTGACAAATATTTGAACACCTCCACAAAATGAGACATCCTCGTGAAATTAATATTTTTTTTTTGATAAGCAAAGATATCCTCGTGAAATTAATATTAAAAAATATGGACTTACACTTCCAAGAATCTGCTGTGTCTGTAGGCGGCCAGGTTCACCCAAATTTGTGCGCCACGTTATCTGAAGTTTACCGAGAATATTACTTCCCTCAACTTTCATTTCAGCGGACCCATGTGAGGACAGTTTTAACTGATAGAGATAGTTATGAATCCCTCCTCCAGATCTTATAAGAGTTGGTGGCTTAAATATCTCTCTGTCAGTCCAAATAAGTGTACAATCAGTAATTAATAAGAAAAAGGTGATGAGATCAGTTCTAACAGAAACACAAAAATCAAATTACAAACTAAAAAAGCCAAGCAATTGCAATGAAAATAAAGCAAGGCACAGTATCTCTAAAAAAAAAAAAAAAACTTTATCATAAATATTTAACAAATGTCATGCCACCTAGTCAAAGCATTATTCTCCGATGGGTGTTCATCAGCCTTTAGCATTGTTGCACTCCAATGTTGAGCTGGCTCAAACTCAACTTGGTCCATATAAAGGTTTGTTTTTGTATGATTCTCTATGCAAGCCTCCAAAAATGTATTTTCCTGAGATAGAGAGGGATTTAGATATCATAGAAAAAAAGAATCACAACAATAAATGCTTAGGCTAATTTCATAAATTTAATCATTTATCAGAAGGTATTTAAACAAATGTCAACATAGTAGAAACCATTCAGTTAAGTTTGGAAAAGGGAGACTTCCAAATCAATATAGAAAAGAGATGAATGACAAAAATTAGTAAAACAGAGTTCACCTGAATATACAGTATTTAATTTGGAAAAAATGAAATACATCCAATGAGCTCAAATTCAAAATATCATAAGAGTGCAAGTTTATAGAATAAACACTAAGAAACTATAGATGACTAAAGAGCAAGTGATCGAGCAGGTTTCCGATAACGCTGATATCAGCTGCAACCAACTTGAGTCAACAATTTAGGAAACTAGTCACGGTGTTTACTGGCAATAGCTCCTTCCACACTCCATCCATTCATATAGATTTATGCAATATTAAACAACCACCATCCGGCAGGTTTTGCAAGGGCACGCATATAATAAACTCCCCGTCCCCCCAGGAGGTTTTGCTAGGGCACACATAGAACAATCTCCCTCCAACCCCAAAACCCCAAACAGCTGAGTTGTTTGTGCTGATTTTATTTATTCAAATACACATTCATAAAAGCTTTTTTGTAAGTTTGATCTAAAAGCACCCTTATGTACATAGTTACATAGACATATGCAAATGCATACAAATATTTTTACATTATGTTATGTACATACGTACGTGCGTACGTATGTATGTATGTATGTATATGTATCTATAAATGTATGTAGATACAGAGAGGATTCATGGACTTACACTTAACAAACTTAATCAATGTCAACCTACCTTGACAACGCGGACCTGCACAAGAAAAATTAACATGTATTAAATTTGGGATACCAAACCAGACATGATAACTAAAAGTCGAGTGGAAGTGTCAAAACATACAAGGTAGCAACCATTGCCTCTGGTATTATTGCCTATGTTTATTCTATTTTTCTCACAATGATATAATTTGTAGATACGAGTTGAGTTGTCAATGTATGTAATATACAAGATATGAGGGTGATACCTTTGTCCTAACTGAAAGAGGATTCGCAACTATGAATTTGAAAAACTGCGGGAGATATTTACGCTCACTATCACCATCATTGTACAAAGCAGTGCAGACCAGCCTAAAGATTGTATGCAAAATAACATGGTTAGATTAGAATACAGTTGTGTAACCAATACATGGTGACTATAAATATATAGGCCTGAATGGTGAGAAACAACTTACGTATGTGCACCAAGTTCCTTCACATCATGTTCTACAATAAAATCGTAACGCCCTCCTGCACGTATTGATTCAACGGGTGATTTTGATGTATCCAACAGCAGGATTCTCTGCCTTTCTGTTTGAATCTCTGCCTGTAATCAATCGTTCACATATTAATTCAATGTGGAATTGAGCATCCCTATCAACAGCTATTATAAATAATTCATGAAAATGAACCTTATTGGGTAGATCCAAACATCAACAATCTTTCTAGAACTTCATCCTCAAAATTAGAGGCCTAATAAAAGGCCAATCAAGGCTAATAGAAGAAATGGATTATTGTACTCAACAACACTAATCATTTCAGCAAGTTATATAAAACCAACAATTAATTAACAATCAGGACCCAATTTCCAAAATCTTTGTTGTTTCTAAATGTATTATACATATTATTATCGTTCTTAACTAAGGATACAAGGCACTACAACTGTAAACTAGACAACAACAACCAATTCACATTTACTTTTGTGAAGCAATCAGTTCATTCAAGGACTTCCATAAAAATTTATAATTATCAGTAGCGACATTCCATTCATAGATGGTACACTAAAATCTTCATTGTTTTAGAATTATTACCAGAGTTTAGTCTTAAAATCCAACACAACAAAATAGTAAATGCAATTTGAGAACGCAAATCAATCTCCCACACACCTGCTCACGAGTTTATCTACATTCTTCCCTACTAATAATTGAAAGTCTCCATTTTTCAGATCATGCAGTTTCCGCAATTCTCAAAATTTTCTCAATCGAACGATAAGCAGATAAGCAGTAGATGAACTCTCACCTTGATAATAACGTCCCTGACTTCAAAAGTAGAACTGTTGTTGATGCTGATATAACTACAGAAAGTCTCTCCTAAATAAATTGCCCTGCAAACCAAATCACATCACAATGTAATCACCAAATCAATATATATATATATATATATATATATATAGAGAGAGAGAGAGAGAGAGAGAGAGAGAGAGACCCGAAGGCTTGGGGAAGGACGAGGAGGCCGGAGAGGCCGATGGCGTCGGAGGGGTCATGGAGGAGAAATCGGGAGCGATAGGTGGGATCTGAATCGTTGGATTTGGAGGTGAGGTTTTGGAAAAGGCGAGGCAGCTGAGAAGCGGCGATGGGATCGTCGAAGATGTCTTCGCCGACGAGGAGATCGGCGGGATCGACTCGAAGGGGATTGTCGACTTGGAACGACGGCCTGCACAGTCTCATCACCCGAAAGGCCAATGAGTGCGGTCCCTGCGTGCTACTCATCTCTCCCTCTCTCCTTCTCTCTCTCCTCTTCTGTGTCTTCGGTCGAAATGTTTGAACTGAGGGAAAGCTTGCTTATTTGTTAGGAAATTACGAGGACAACGCTCAAGCTCGCTCTGAGTTTTTCACGTCAGCAAACAGGACTTGGCTCCAGTAAGATTTTTGAGTCTACGAATTAAAAGATAATCAGGAGAGAAAAAAAAAATTAAATACACATTTTACCTATGTAATTTCTCCTGTTCATTTGAATATATTTCAACTGCTTTAATTTCTTCTTTTACTAAGGAGATAAAACCGTGTTATAATGCCTATTATGCTTTATTAATTTTGGATACTAGGCTTCTATTTGAATTAACTTTGTCCAAAATTACTTTTGAAAAATTATCTCTAGAATTACTTCTCTCTTTAGAATTATTTCTAAACCATTCTTTAGAATTACATCTAAACCATCTCTTTCACATATCAATGACACAAGTCGTGGAGCCCAGTTTTGACCAATTACCTTATCACCTCTTTTAAGTCATTTAAAAATGATCAAGTGGCATTTTGAACTGCAAAATAATCTAAAACAAGTTCCAATAGAAAGGTTGGAAGGAGAAAAGAGGGAAAAGAGTAACGAAAGCAGGATTTGGTCATATAACTACTGAGATGGGGGCGAGAGCTGGCATTTGATTCAGGCATAACTGCTGACAGATAAGAACTCCAATTTACTGTCACAGCCGAATCTTTATTCATTGGGTGAAAAATGCTAAAATCCTGAGTCTTCCATACTTGTTACTGTATGAAGTATAATTTGTTTACTTCTTCACCATCATCATCATCTGTGCAGGTATAACTTTGCCTCAAGTAAATAGAACAACAGAGCCCAAAAGAAATACAAGGATCATTTCATGCTTAAATTAAAACAAAAATAGAGCGGTCTAAACTCCCATAGGGTCCAAATATCTCCCCTTGCTAATGCATCGTTTAGCAAACAAACTAATCATTGGTTTCGGGGTTTTATTTGGAGAGAGAGAGAGAGAGAGAGAGAGAGAGAGAGAGAGAGGTTGTCTTAAAGAAATGATCACTGAACAATACATCAAAACCAGATCCATGGTGTCCAAAAAAGCAGATCCATAGTATACAAATCTCGATATCCTTTTCCCTATATCAACAAGAAAATTAAATTTACGCATCCTATCAAATAAGCATTTCTAATTATCCTAACCATCCCACAACCCACAAATTTTTAGTTATTTGTTTTTTTTAAAGAAAAAAAAAAGTACACTCCCAACCTCCAACCCCAAGTGTTTGTTTGGATCTTGGAAAGAATGAAGGAAAGGGAAAAGGCTTAAAAATGCCAAAAAAGTGAATCCTTTTGCAAGCAATTTTTGGTATTTTCCTCTTCTATTCTTTCCTTTCCTTCATGCTTTCTGAGATCAAAACAAACAGTTTAAAAAAAAAAAAAAAAAAGAGAAAAAGCTCTTCCATCCTCCCAAAATGAGAGCTTCTTGTCCGCGCATTAGTGCATTACGTACACAACAAATTTTTGCCAATGTTTGGACTTGTCACTAAATTCCAACCAGCAGCTGCTACCTGAACAAATCAATCTATCCTACAGAGCTTCAGGCCATAGTAATCAAGGTCTATGCAAGAGAATTTACAGTCTGCAACAAACAAATTAAAAAGGAAAGAGTCAACGAAAGCCAAAGCATAACATGAAATGTGCTAGATTAAACACATCAGAGAGCAGCATCAAGAGAAAGTTTCAACGGCCATTTTTCAAAACACCAACAGTTTTTTCTCGAAATTGTGATATTTTGAAAAACTGGCTATTGGATCAATGGGATTTTTGGCATGCATGATGTGTACAATCAGAACATCTAATCCATCGATCTCTCTCTCAAAATACCTGTCCCGCATTGGGTTTTGCAAACCATGTATCAAAACATGGATAAAAACTATGTGTCACCGGAATCTAACCATATATGCCAAAATCACAATGATCCAACGGTCGAATTCTAAAAAATGTCACTAAGAAAAACTATGACAGTTTTCAGCAGTCACAGTTTTTCATAGTCTATATTTTAAGATTTTGACATTGGATCACTAGGATTTTTGACATGCATGACATCATAAAAAGAATATTTAATCCAACGCTCAGTTTTTCAAAATAATGATCCCATAATTATCTATTAGCTTCATGCTTACATAACTTATGTAAGCATATATATATATATACGGTTCCGATCCTCTAAGGACGTCCTTGCGCTCTTATCGTAAGGACGTCTTCACTGGGAGAGGTATTTTTGAAAAATCGACCGTTGGATTAGATAATGTTTATATGTATGTCATGTCTGCCAAAAATCACAGCGATCCAACGGTTGGTTTTAAAATATAGTCATTTAAACAACTTTGACAGCATCCAATGGTAAATACTGTCAAAGCGTTTTACAGACTGTATTTCGAAAACCGATTATCGGATCACTGTGATTTTTGGCAGACATGACATTCATAAGAAGATTATCTAATCCAACGGTCGATTTTTCATAATATCATTCCTATGGCTTCCAGAATGGACGTCCTTACGATAACGAGCGCAAGGACGTCCTGACAGGATCGGAACCGATATATATATTGCTCAAGACTTTTGCCCATAAAAGTGGGGAAAAAGGTAGCCCACCTAAATAACTGAAACAATGTATTCCATCTATACAACTCTAACCCATGTTCCACCACACATTGGACAGCCATAAGCCCAGCGGCTGATCCACCATGTTTCCTTGTCATTCTGATTGATAGGATTGGCAGCACCTGGTGAAGCAAAAGCTGCAGTCTGTCGCAAACATCTTATGCACTGCATCAAGAAAACGGTAAAATTACAAGATAATAGATAAAGATACAAAACTCAAAACCACACACACACACACAATGAGAAATTCAGCAGAATTATCTGAATGTCTTGCATGTTTCAGAGGAACAATAACAAATAGGGAAAGTAGAAAACACCTTGCTGGAAAAGGTATAGTTTGTGATTCATTCCAAGCATAGTTTATTCATTATTTATTTGTTTAACTTGGTGAGGAAAATTATTAACTATCTACACAATGAATAAGCCTGCCATAGCCCTTCCAATTTAGTCTCACTTGATAATTTCCATTAGTGAACCCTGGAAATTATGCACCCAATTCCATTCTCCTTGAATCAAATGGCCTAAATTGGCAGGATAGTCCTTTACACATGATGTATGTATCTATGTATATGGTTTGCATTCTTCTATTACTTTTTCTCTTAAAACTCTTACTTCGCTAACGCTCATAGAGGTCGGGGTGCATCAAGCAAGCAACCCTATGTCTGCTTTCATTATATGGGCAATATACCGATCTATGTTATATGCCAATTAAAACTTTAAAAAATTGACCTTGAATCTCCTATGTGTACATGTTTTAACTCCTTTACACAGCTCATTAAAATACTCAAGCTAAGAAATCCTAATAGTGCAATTAAACAGAAAAAATAGCAACCATATGCCAATCTAAGGATGAACTTATAAATGTGCCACACAGATGCTCATTTCATGAGCACTGCCAGATCAGTAACTCCCACCTCATATTTGAGTTCTATTTGGACTTAACCCATTTAAATTTCCACAATTAAAATTTTCCTATCTCCAGAAATGCAAATACTGTGACCTATTCCTCAAACAGTCACAGCAATATCTGTTTATCCAAAGGAATTAAATAATCCATTGTTTTACAAAACGACATCATTTTGATCTTTTACTCCAGGGATTCCGAAATGGTATCCATTTTTATCCTCCAAGGCACAGGATGTGAATCTTTTCCTTTGTAAATTTTTATACATATAATCAAAAACAAATTATGCTTACCAACAAAACAGGAAGCATTAAAAGTCAAAGTCAAAAATAAGAAAAAAACATGAAGTCGAGTTTCTATCAAACCTTGTACCAAACCCCTTCAAGGCCAGTCTTCCACACAGCAGTGACAACATCCCTTCGAGATCCCAAAATGCCAAGATATGCTCCCAGGCCTACTGAAGTGTTCAAGCCAAAAGCTGCATCTCTTTCAGACAACCTACGCTTCCTCGGCCACAGGCCATGGGCTCCATAATAAAGATCATAACTTTCCAATGAGTTCAACTCAACTGGGTCAGCAGAACTACTTAGCTTTGGAGTATCATCTACAGGACCCATTTCCTCTGGATCAGACCAGGGCCCGCCAAACATATTCCGCCTGTGCCACTCTTCAGCAGGGGGGTGGAGTTCTAACTCGCGGAGTAACAGACCAGCAGCATCTGCACCTCTAGGCCGGGGCATATTCTGTACATCCATTAGAGAAAGGAAGGAAATAAACATAAGCAAAGGTAATTCCTACTAACAAACACAAGAAGCCCCCTTCCCCAACCCCACGCAAAATAATAATAATAATAATAATAACTTTTATACTAGAGGAAGAATTTTTACTAGTTCAGAGGAACCATGATTCAGAACAAAGTCAGGGTTAAAATCTAGCACCTGAGCATGTAACTTTAATTATATACTTTCATCCTCCAAATGGCCCTTTTAGACATCTACCAAAAAAAGTGGTAACTGTTTCTTCTAAAAATAACTTCAAAAGTGAGTGCTTGCAAGCTATCGAAGTTATTAAAATGGAACAAGATGAAGAAACTAATAAAAAAACTTAGAATAAAGTTTATTTTGATTCATAAAAACTTGATAAAAAGATATTCCTATGATTTTTTTTTTTTTTACAAAACAAACCCAAGCTTTCAAGATGTGAGCACAGATTCAGACTGGAACAACTTGCTATTGTCAAATTCAATGCATATGGATTACAAGTACGTCATCCAACTTAAGTTAAAGATATGGTAATAATACTAATCACTAGCTATAAAATTCTTCAATCTATGAAACTTATATTAGATGAAAATTCAATTCACTGAATTTTTAAACTAAATCTAAATGTAATCTAATAAAATCACAAATAAGAAAATAATAGGTGATGAAATACTAAATGCTGAAATTATATTCTAAAAATGCCCATGCTGTATAAGTATCATATCCTACCAAACACAGATATCCTCAAAACCAGAGAATAGACTGCCATTTTCCAAATCCTAAGTCTTTATTTAAGACACAACAAAGACTACTTGGGGTCAGCCCTCAGATTTTTATTTCTGAGCCATAATTGCATTGCAGGCTTCCTTATCAGTTTATGAATGACCATTAGCAGCATCACAAGTGACTAGTGAGAGCCAGCCTCGCAACAAAAGGGATATAGCTCCATGCAATCAGTAGGCAATCAGAAAAGTTATTTATAAGCATAGATACCTGCATATGCGGGCCAAGGGATGCTTCTACAACCTCGGGTAAGACGGTATAGTTCCCATCAATATAATGCAGTCGGACCTGGATGTTACTGCTCCCCACCTGAGAAACTGGTAATGGGTGTGCCAGAGGTGCCGTTCTCCGACAGAGATCCATAAGTATAAGAAAAAGGACCTTCACCTGCATGAAAGTAGCACATCTTATGAGTTTGATATTATTATTACTATTATTATTTTCATCAACAAAATTATCAAAATCAATGTTAACTACTACAAATAGTAACTGGTGAATCGCAAAATTTTAGAATATAAAGAATAAGCAATCTCTCTCAGCTCATGAAACAAACAAAATAGTTTAGCCAGATGGGGCCTGAAATTTTAACGCTGGTTCACTATTTTTATGCATTGACTTAAAGGCATGTAAGAGAGGATCACTTTCTACCTCCTCAAATGTGTATCCTTGACCAGCATTGCCTGAACCCAATCTTGAACGGCCAGCAGGCCCTTCTTCAGCTGCCTTTGCACCAGAAATAAGCTGACCAGCTCGAGCTGCTTGAACTTCTTCTGACCGGACCATAGCTGATGCTGGTTTGTTAGAAACAGTGTTAATCTCTTCCACCTTGCCAGGAGCACTAGGCTGAGGTTTTTGCATATTTGTATCAGCATTTCTCTGTGCATTCCCAATAAAGCGGGGTAGTTGTGCTCGCCGAAAGAAAAAACAGAAGAGCAAAAGCTGGCACAATCTATGAAGGAAATGGCAATCCCCAATAAGCCTAACAGCTGGTGTTCCAGGAAAAGTCCCTGTATTAATACTTATTGGCATAAAGGAAGAAGGGCCACTTATTGGATTTGGAGTTGAATTGGAAACTCCATCAGTAGTGCTACTGATCTTAGCAATAGCACCTTGTACCCAAGCTTGCATCTGGGTGCTTCCAGTAGAACTTGCTGTGCCGCTTTGACCACCTGGAATAACATGGCAATATATCATGAGAAGAAATATACCCATAACAGTAAGGCAAAGGAAGAAAAAAAACAGCATAGAAACATAATTTCAAAGAAGCTCCTTGTTTCAAGTTATTCTCTATAAAAATAAAAACAAACAAACGAACAAAAAAGGTTAATAACCACCCCACAGGGAAACAGCATATCACCATCACCTCACCTGCTGCCTCTGTAGCAGGTTCACAATGGTTAAAACTCTCATCTAGAATCCATTACTATTCGGCCAGTTCAATGGAAATTGAGCATTAGAACCCAATTTACCTTTTAGGAATGACTACAATATTATATAACAAATTTTATAACCCAATATAATCAGAATTCTCTGGTGCATACTGACCCTGACTTGTCGCAGGAGATGCAGCACTTTGGGTGGGACTGGCCACCATACTCCGATTGCTGCCTGTGCCTGCAGTAACAGCATGACTAGCCAATGTACGACAAAAACTTGCATAACGCCGCAAGCGTGTGATGAAGTGTGAAGATAGATCAAGGACTGCGTCAACATAAGCCTGCATCACATTTTAACATTTAGAAATACTATACAACTTAAGTACGTCTTGAATAATATGCACAATATGCTAAAAAGAAGAAAACAACAATAAGGAACTATGCATTAGATGATGGAGGGAAGGACACCTTCAACTGCACTGAGTGGCTTGGCTTGATTTATCGGTAACATATAAGAAGGTAACAAGAAATAATACACAACAAATGCAGGGAAGAATAAGAAGGCAACCATCACAGTTACAGGTATCACACCCTTGAGACAACAAAGGCCAAAACAACCTATCAGCTTATCTTTTTTCCTTTCACTAGTCACAACCAAATCAGCTGATTTTACTATCTTAAATTTCAAAAATGCCAAAACTCCATAAGTGAAACAGCAAATTGGAAAAAGAGCCAAAAGCAAACCTGAATACTCAAGACTAATGCCGGTTCAACAGCCATTGATTCGGGATCAATACCAGATAAAGTCTCACCGGATGCCTGCCATGGCTCAGCTACTAGAGCAGAAGGATTTATCAGAGCTGATTCAATTCCTTTTCCAAGCATATCCAGCAGCAACCTTGCTTGCATATCTAGAACCATTGCCCTCACCTCTTGAGCATTTGTACCTTCCAACAGCCTGCATTTGATCCGATCTAGACTCTGCATTTTACAAAACCAAGTTTGGTTGACTACAAACAGAGCCAGACATCTCATAAAAGGACTCCCATTATGTATAAAAGAAAAGAAAGTACAAGGCTATTCAATTGGATTACTGGAATAATCCTGCCAAGTAAAACAAGTTAATTTAAACAATTTAGCCACTAAAAATGATTAGTCATCTGTCTTCAGATTATTATGAAACAACCCCAAACCCACCCCCCCCCAACCAAAAAAAAAAAAAAAAAACGCAGCAAAAAAAGAAAGAAAGGAGGGGATGGGAAGTTTCAGCATTGGAACATGGCCTCCTAGGATCTGGAGGCTCTATGTACCAGAAAGGAACAGAATATGCATACTCAGTGGACCCTAAAGATGAAATCAAACTGACCAATTGTTGTTACCTAATTATCCAGCCCTTTAGCCTGGAGGAAAAATCCTCCCCACAAAGGCTATCATGCTAGGTTTTTCTGAATCAATATCTTAAGTTCAAGTTTTCCAATCTCTATCTGTTTTGGCAGACTCCAAATCACCTTTAGGGTTCTCAAAACTGGAGTTTTGGACACATGGAAGGATAAGAAGGCTGTCCGAGAGGTATTTCACAAATGGAACTCAGGGGTAGTAGCATTGTTAGCATGACTTGGTTGGGTTATCAAAGACCCTTACGAAGCTCACACAGCATAATGATGGTCTCAAATAGATGAACTTTAAGTAGCCGCAAGTTCTTTCAGCAGTGACAATTAGGACCATAGATTGTATGGTCATATCATATCTTGCACGGTTATTTAAATGTTGACACCAGAGAACGTAAATATGGTTAAAATAGTAAGTAAAATAGTTCATATATATTAATATTTGTGGTCTAAAAGAATATAAAAATATCGATTAGAACATCAAATTTGTTAATCACTATAACAGAAAGTAAGAACACCTCAACTTCTGGATAAATAATAATCCCAGGATGGTCTAGATAATTGTTGCTTATTAAAGCATTACTTACCCTGCTCGGCCTGATATGACAGATCAAAACCATACAACAAAAGAATCACTATAACAAGCTACACCAGTGCACAGAAAAACATGGTAAAAATGCAGCGGAAGGAAAAAATTCCACATACTATTGTCCTTAAAGATAACCTGTAGCTTAACATATTCAAATATCCTACTTCACGTCTTTGTTCAAAATTCTGACTTTGGTGGCAAACAGATTAGAAAGGTTTCAGAGGAACTTTCTTTGGGAGGATTTGGGTAATGAATTTAAGTTTCAACTCTGTTATTGGAGTACGGTTTGTTCCATAAAGAAGGTAGATGGTTTGGGTCTTAGAAGTTTGCCGCTAAACTAATCAAGCTCTTTTAGGCAAGTGGCTTTGGAGGTTTGCGGTTGAGAGGGAGTGTTTATGGAAGAAAGTGATACAAGTGGAAGTACAAGTGTGATACAACGGAGTGGTGGACAGAGGAAGTGAAAGAAAGTTACGGAGTTGGCCTTTGGAAAGCAATAGTGAATAGTTTTGGCCCCTTGATGAAACGCGCCGGGTTCAAAGTAGGTGATGGGAGTCAAATTAGTTTTTGCAAGGATGTTTGGTGTGGGGAGGTGGTGTCAAAGGAGGAATTTCTAGACCTCTATGGGATTGCTATATATAGGGATGCTTGGATAAAGGATCATGTGGAATGGGAGGGGGATGTGATCTTTTGGAGTGTGGATTTTGTTAGAAATTACAAGATTGGGAACTGGATAAAGTGCCATCCTTTTTTGAAAAATTTTATTCAATAAGGTGGTTAGAGGAGTGAACAATAGAATTGTTTGAAAAGCTTTTGTGAGTCCAACTAGCTGTGTTATGTACTCATGTGAAAAGAGGCAACCAAGTCGGCTGACCATCTTTTGTTGCAATGCAAATTGGCTATAGAATTGTGAAGGTGGTGTTTTGTTACTTTCGGCATGAATAGGTAATGCTAAGCATGGTCTTGCAATTTGTGGACAGTTGATGGATAACTTCTCATAACAAAAATTCACTAGCCGTTTAGAAGATGGTGCCTCATGCCATTTTTGGATTCTTTGGAAGGAAAGAAATAGGAGAAATTTTGAAGGGTTAGAATTTTCATTGTAAAGTTAAAGTCAAAACTAGTTTTAAATCTTTAGAAATGATTGGTGTGTTTTGGAAACCTAGAATGTTGACAATTATTGGTTTCCCTGTAGTTATAATTTTCTTGTCCAGAAATGATTGGTTTGTTTTGGAAACCAAGAATTTTGAAAACCTCTTGATTTCCCATCTGTTATAATTTCTGTCATTTTTCTTTCGTATACCTCATGTGTATCGGGGCTTCAACCTTTGCTATGGAATCAAAACAATTTACTGTATCAAAAGAAAGAATTAATAACTAACTATTTTAAAATAAGTATAAGTAACTATTTTAAAATAAGTGAGCATGAGAAGTTGAGATGGAAAAAGTTCAAAGAAACATACAGGTCCATACTGTTGCCTGTGCTGAGTAGAAGGGAGAGAATGAAAATCCGCATCCAACACCGCAATGACACTATTCAGAGAAACTGAAATAAAACCCAAAAAATATATATATATATTATTGTCAACAAGAAGTGACTGCCATCTTACCATACAAATGTTCTAGAAAAATTGAAATATTAGTAAAGATTTCACGTATATGGATTTTTTCCAATTATTTCTCAATTGTATTCCTATAATATATAAGAAGATACACGAAATAGCAAAGGAGAGCATATAGAGACCATATTCTCCAAATAAACTGCATAGAATGGAGGTCGAAGAGAATCCAAGAACTGACAAAACTGCATTTACAATATCCAAGTAGTTGAAATAAGGCACTGTGAATTTATCCCATGACATTGTAAACCATTTGGAATTTATCCCTTGACATTGTAAACCATTTGCAAAAACACCCCTGCTTCAAAACTCAGAAGTCTTGCAGGACTCCAGACTAGTTACGGCCAAGTAACTTGCCACAATTCAGAGATCCATTTTGTAATGGTTCAAAAAGTTGGGCCTGGGCTGGGCTTCTGTCATTTGATTTATTTGCCAGTATGGTGGAGTGGCTGCTAAATCTCCTTTGTCATAAAAAGGAAATGATTCTTTGTCCGTTGGTCTCATGTGCACACACACAGACGTGTTTGTGTGTGTGTGTGTGTGTGTGTGTGTGTAAACATTGGATTGGGGTTCTACCCTAGGCTAGCACAGCCCTAGACCACAACACCCCTCCCACACACACCCCCAAAAAAAAGAACTCCGCTCATACTTCATTCAAGACGCCAACTTGGCACTCGATGCACGAGTGTGAGCCACTAATCTAGAAGCCTTACATTGGTCTCATCTACTGTCAAGGAGTGTGAGCTTTTCAAATGCTAAAGAACTTGAGTTCACCTCCGATCTTGTGAAAGCCAGTTGAAGGTGAGGAGTTTGGGTTATATCTTGCATTGTCAGAGTCAGCAAAGAGGGAATTTGATTAAGTTGATCATTCCAGGAGCAGGGGAAGAGGTTTTGTCTATGCCTTCAATCAAGGACACACGAGTCCCCCAATAACTGGAGAAGAGCTGAGCTCACTTGGAAAAAATTTCCTATAGAAGTCTCAAAAGTTTCAAATTCAGAGGACATAAACAAGTCTTGAAAAATACTGTACACTCTGCGGATGAGAACTAAACTTACAAAAGAAGCAAACTTCTTCAAGGCAATGAATAAGGTTGATTTACATAGTTGGACCATTTCAAACACTCTTCTAACTTTTCTATCCTTATAACGCAATTTAATTCGAAAGAGAAGGAAACTATCGGAGCTTTTAAAGACCTTAAAGGAGACAAAGCTCAATACTTGGATCGGGATATTCTTTTTTTTTTTTTTTTTTTTTTTTTTTTTTTTTTGAGTTCCTTTTTCTTTTTATGAAAGAAAAAGAAAATAACACTTCATCAAAAGATAAAAAGGATTTTCGTGAAGCAACACATCTTAGCATTTAAAGAATTTTCTTGCACTACTATCTTCCTTGCTATTATACCAAAGAATTTAAGCATTCTTACCAATGCCATCTTCAGCAGCACTCTGTGTACAGCCAACAGCATCCCACCAATCAACCCCAACCAAAAGGCTCCACCAAAATCTGCTCTGACAAAACAAAATATTCAGAATCAAATAAGTGTTACTATGCAGAATATTACAAAATATTGCATCCATATATATATATATGTATGTGTGTGTGTATATATATATTATGACAATATTGACACGGCAACATAAAAAAGTATTACTATGTAGAATAACAAATCCTGACAGATGTATGATAACTGCTTTTATAAAGTACCTTTCAGCAATTGCACGTTCCCAGGTTGATGAGTTGACTTTCACTTGACTACTTGGAACAGCGGGAGGAAGAACACGAATTATCCTCAAGACAGTGCGGTCCTTGCTCGTATCATGCCAAACAGAAGCTGAACAGCAGCTTGTTGAAGAGAAGGCAGGAGCAGCAATCGCAGAGCCAACATTAATTTGGTAACTATCAACAGGTGCAAAGCTTGCACCAGAAAATATATGGACCCCACCCCGTAAAAAAGCAATGGAAATCTCACCACCGTGAGCAGAATATACAATTCGAGCAAGTGTTCTAACATCACTTGGCAAATCAAATGGATCAAAACTGAGCCTTTTTACCTTCTCAACACCAGAATCAGATGTGTTCCGCAGATCAGAGGTAGGCCCTGCTGCAGCTGCTAGGTGAAATTTAAAATCACTAGTTGGTGGAATGCACTTATTGACTTTGGTCTGCCAAACTGTTTGCATGGGTGCGTGCCCACCAAAACTAGAAGTGGGACTTCCAAATATTTGGTGGAGGACAACAGGCTGAAGAGATGATTCCCAACGTTGCACTCTCCATCCAGTGATTGATGGACCTTCATCTGGGTCATAAGGCGACATGTACTGCCCTGCATAGATAGAATCAATTATTTATCATTTTTAGAATCAATTATTTATCATTTTCTAAACCCTGTTATCGTGGACACAGAAAGTGGTGTTCAACTCTGGCGTAATCACATGGTGTCAAACACGAAAAACTCTAGACATAGGAACAAGGTAATATATTTGTTTGTAGGTTTTTTACTATTCAAAAGGAATATAGGTATCTAAAATGTTCGAACTTCTGTATGTGTTGTCTGTGTGCTTGAGTGGAAGAACAATAGAGATTTATCTTGGGTAAGTGAAAAAAACTAATGGCCATAATGATAACAATATAACATATATCTTGAAGGAAAATGCAACATAAAGTACAAAATAATAAAGAAAGAATGTTCTACAGATTAACAACAAGAAAGAATACAGACTGCTCTGCATCTCAGTGAAGTAATTAGGTATGAATTGATTTGTAAATGTCCAAACAGGTGGACCATGAGGATATGGGAATCATGTCAACAATAGTCCAACATACAAAACATCCATATGGAGGTGACATAGCCTATATACATGTTATACAAGTAAATTTTTGTCTGGTAATAAAAAATTTCAGTTTTCCAGAAGAGGAAGAATAGCTCAAAGCTATAAAGAAAAATTTATAGTAAAAAAAAATACAGTTTCACAAAAATATATGCTAGGACCTCAAAGTATCAGAATAACCCAATGTTATCTTAGTATGTGGCACAATTGCTGGTAGGAGCTCGACAAGTTTTCATAAAACAGCAGAATATATGTCCATATACTTATAAAATCACATGGCACCATCGTATGTGCCCTTTATAGCGACATCATATGCCAAAGGATAAAACATTTTGTTAATATAACCTTGGAGGACCAACTAGACAACAATAATGAGTGCTGTGCCAAGTGCCTTGACATTCAAGTTGAGGGCCCCAAAAGGACAAGAGGAAGGCCCAAAATAATATTGTTAGAGGTGGTGGCTAGCGAGAAAGGACATGTATGCAACGGATTTCACAGAGGATACAGCCCTTGACAGAGCCAAATGGCAAAAAAGGATTAATATAGCTGATCCCATGTAGTTAGGATTAAGGTTTAGTTGAGTTGAGTTGAGTCGAGTTGCCGTGCCAAGTGCCCAGTCAGCAAAAGTGCAAGTTTCTAACAGGGCTAGAACCTTACTTTTGAAGTATCCTCATAACATTATTAGAAGGTCAATTAACACTACATTCCCATGAAGGCAAATAAGGCAGTGAGGCCAATCATAAGGCCTTGCTAGAGGTGAGAAATCAACAAAGTAGCAAAACATTGGGAACAGAAATTAGAAAGTGAGATTGTAATGAATGTATCAAGGGAGACAGGAAACTCTTGGTAAAGTACAAATTTACCGACAAAATGGATGGAAAATCTTAGAAACTGCTGGACAAAGATCCC
The DNA here is from genome assembly GCA_017140935.1 of Hamamelis virginiana. Lineage (NCBI taxonomy): Eukaryota > Viridiplantae > Streptophyta > Magnoliopsida > Saxifragales > Hamamelidaceae > Hamamelis > Hamamelis virginiana. The sequence continues at coordinate 402,644 of JAESVK010000248.1, forward strand.
ACATGAGCTTTCAGAATACGAAAAACATCGACATAGAAGAGAACCATAAGCATTATTATTTAACAAAAGTTAATAGGAAGAAAGAAATTTCAATAAGGATGAAGAGTTCTAGACAGATAGCATTCCAATAAATTGAAAGGCATGGAATGGAAGAAAATGATCTAGCTTCACTAATCACGTTCAAAATTTGGCAAATAAGGAAGTGATATAAGCTTTAAAAAAATACCCATATACAAGAACAAAGTAGACTACCAAAGCATGTTTACTTAATGTGGTTCAAACTTACAACTCATATGAGGAATTAAAAGATAGAGTTACTCAACTCAACAAAGCCTTAATTCCAATACAAATTAGAGAGGCATGCAGAGAAAAAATTATAAGAAGAGAAAATAACTATCAACATTTAAATGTTTAAAATTAATGATGCCAGCTGTCTATATAGCATGCCAAATGTAACTGCAAGCAAGGCATGAATCAAACAACCATCCTCATTATAAATCACTGCAAAAAAATGCATGCAGAACAATGGCAAATATAGAGCCAGAACATAAATTGCTCTCCCAACATGAATTGAATTGAAAAAAAAAAAAAAAATCACTTCAAAGTCAGAATACCAGTCAGTACCCTCAACTATCACAACAGCTATCACAGAACCACCACGAGTTGGATCAAAAGCAACTCCAGTAACTCCAGAACCCCACGTAGTGGTTGCCGCTGTTTGAGCTGCAGTCTCCGGACTCACGTATGCAGAAAAATTTGATACTGGTGAACAATGAAGTGATATTGTGTCACTGAGATCTTGATCAGTCTGCTTTCTCCTTGCATCAGATAGCAAATACTCTTGCCAACTAAATAAATATGCTGCAAGAGGGGCAAACCCAGCCCAAGAAGGAGGATTAATTGAAGGAGGGACCCCATTGCTTGTACTTGTCTTTGGAGTTGCTTGAAATCCATTTCCAGGGCCAGGCGTGACCTCCCAAACAACAACAGTAGATGGGTTTACAATTGGAACACCTGCCACATGCATGGCACCAGTGTCTGTTATGATAGCATCAGCAGCCATGATCCCACTAGGCCCAGCTCCCAGGAGTCCTTTGCTTGTGCAAAACCACTTTGGTGGTGCACTACTCTGAGTAGGAGGCCACTGAGACCAGTGAAGTTGAACAGAGCCCGATGAGAAAACAGAACAAACACAGAGAAAATTTGGCCACCTAGCTGAAACTAAACCCAAAAATTGCATCAGGTAATGAGATTTATCACCTATTCGAATTTGTGAGCTGAAATTAATGTAAAAATAGAGATAACAAAAAAAAAGGGGAGGAAAAATCTCAATGAAGACAACAGTATCATCATCATCATATAATAATAATAATAATAACAATTGTTATAATATTTATCTCATGCTCATCTCAAATCCAAACAACTCAACTCAATATTTAATAACATTATTATAACTTCGAATTTGTAATATCTGTTCTATGTTGGAGAACAAACCTCATTCTTTTTAATTGAAAATATACTTACTGATTGATACGTTTCATACCATGAATTTATTCAGTAAAATTTTATTAATTAAATAAATGAATTTTGAAATCATTGAATTTCAAAAAATCTACATTCTGCTACTTTTCCTCACCTAATTTGTGTAATATAATTTTTACTACTTTTATATTTTTAAATACATATTTTTTATGTTTGTCATCTTGGGCATTGAACTTACAGGGTTTGCTGCTATTATACAAATAAAGTGTGGAATGCCAAAACCACAAGGTAGAATTATCACGCATCCGGGCACATATATACAGCAATTTCACATATCTCCTTCTGTTCACTCTAGTATTCAATAAAACTAGCTTGAATTACTTCCAGTGATTATGAGTAAAGCATTGCAGGAACGATAATTACAGGAGCAGGACTGTTAACAAAAACAAGATTATGAAAGTAACAATCCAATCCACTTAGTTTCCATTTCAAAAGGAGGAAGAGGAGAAGAACCAACGACTATGCTAATCTGAACCATCTGAGTCCAAAGTCATGCTACTCAACAAGGACAACCAAAATCTATAACTCACATAAAAGCAATTGCAAATGAAATTTAACTGCTCCAAACTGAGTGATTATGCTTAGTAAGGAGACACTATTAACAACAACAAACCTGAAGTTTGAGGCTGCTGTGAAAGGAATTTCTCCTCAAAAGTAGACTTTGAATTTGCAGAACTACTGGATTTTGAGGAAAGCCACCTATACTGGTTTTAAGAACAAGAAAGACAGAAATATAAAGTGCTTAGAATACAATTGACACCAAAATAATAATAATAATAATAATAATAATAATAATAATAATAATAATAATAATATTTTTAGGACACTGCAGAAACAGAATACAGATAGCGAAAGGAAACTCTGACACCAAATATATTTTAGCCTCTGTTGCACGGACTCGGGTACACGTCTCGGGTGCAAGTACGTGTCCAAGTGTCAGATTCATCTATTTTTGGTAGATTTTCCACTATTTTGAAGTATCCGGCATGAGTACCCTTATCCTTGTCTACGATCGGGTGCAGGTACTTCAGGGTGAAGCGAAGAGTCGTGTAACATAGATTTTAGTATATGCAATCACGAACAGACTATCACGGGTTACATTGCGAAGACTTAAAAAAGCAAGTATATACACAACAATGAGATACAAGCAGATCCGCATAGCTCACAATATATTAAGGCATCAGATATGAATTTTTTGGCAGCATTACAGGATAAGAGATTGAGCAAGGCTTGAAAAGAACAAAGACGAAACTGAACTCATAAATAGGTGCCACAAGAGAGAAAAAAAAATCTATGTAATGCAAGTGTATTTCATCATTGAAGATAAATAATCTTTTCAAATTTGAATGACCAGCTGACAACAACAATGACATACTGGAGACACCCCAGATAGCCACTTTGTAACGACTGCAATATCCTGTCGCCATTCATGCTCACGCTGCCAGCAACTAGCATCTCGTACCAGATTAGTTGACCCCTAAATAATCAGACCACATGTAAGGTCAATAAGCATTTGTAACAACTTCTGCAGGGAAAGAACAGTAATTGTAGTGAACGAGTTTTACAAGACATGCCAGACTAAGCCGATGTCTAACTAGGTGGAAAAAAAAGTCCAGCAGGCTAGCTTACTTGAGAAGGCTGAGTATAGATTGTTATCCTCCCATGGAAATTAGCTATTAGTAACGCACGAGGACAAGAAGTGGGGGACCATTCAATAAACTGAACAGAATCACGAGGAGAATCTGCAGAAGGTATTCAATGCAAATTGTCATAGTTCAAATAAACTACAACCATAAGTGAACAAGAGTGAAAAATCATTATACAGCATAACAAACAATGAATTGCTCTGTCAGCATATTAGTATGACAACCAAATATTTACCATTTAATTGACACCATTCCATGCATATCGCAATTGTAATAAATTAGATATAATAATTAACACAATAGTAAGTATACAAATAAATCTGTTGAGAATAAAACCATGCTGCTCACCCACATTTTTACGGCTCAAATCATAATTGAAATTTTTTGTCCCAATGAGGGCCCTTCAGAAGAATAGAATCCACTCTATCCCATATTACCTAAATAAAAGGCTTGCTATAGCTTCATATACCTGCCCGGGTCCTCAAGCTAATAGCTTAGGAAACTTAAGTATCAAAGCACTGGTTCTCCACGTGACAAGGCCCATATGAGCCCGCACATGAGAGGAAGTGTAGAAGAATAGAATCCACTCTATCCCACATCACCTAAATAGTAGGCTTGCTACAGCTTCATATACATGTTCGGGCCCTCCACCTAATAGCTTCGGCTTTTAGGTTGGAAACTTAACACGCCCCACTACCTCAAACATATATACAAAATAATCATTCAGATAAAAAATTAATTGCATTTAAAATTGATAAATCATGCAAGTGCTCTCTTAGATTTTCCAGGTGAGGCCCAAAACTAACATTAATCCTACATGTTCTATTAAAGACAAGATCAAATCATGTTATGCAGCAAGCACAATCACAGTAAAACAAAACGCAATAATCAAGCACACACAATAAGACAAAATTTATGTGGTTTGACACGTTGCCTAAATCCGGGGAGAAGAGGAAAGGCCTACTTGCAATGCCAATTGGAGTCCAATAAATTTAAGAAAAAAGTCATCTTAAAACAAATCGATCTTCAACAAGGTAGACCAGTAAGGACTACGTGGCAGTCTTCATAGATAATATTAACAGCCAAACTATGATAAAAAGAAAAAGAATCCCTATTTGACAAGGCTTCTTTTTGTGACTATGAACTCCATGGGACCCAAAAATGGTACATTGAAGAGGTTGAGGTAACGCCTTTAAGCATCACCAGCTCCCATATGGCAGACCAGAAAATAGTAGAGCCCAAATTTAGAAATCCAATAAAATAAAGCTTTTGCAGGCAAATTTTACTCTTTCAATTTCAGTTGTAGGGTAAGGCCGTGATTTCTAAGAGGTAAAAAGCACAAACTAATCTTTCAAAAGCTTTGGTTATTTCCATTTCTTGGATTTCCCAAGCAGTCAACTTGGGTAGGGATTTCCTTGCTAAAAGGATTTTATGACACTGCCTGCCACCTTAGCTATTTCTCTCTTCAATTTCCCAACTGCTTGTTCTTCTTAGGCTTCTGTTTTTACTTGTCTCTTCTTTAATAATTCTCTTCATTTCATCTCTGTGGTTGAACAAGACTTCATGTGAATTGTTGATAATGTTACACAGTTGGGTAGAACTCGACCCCAAAAGCTAGCTCAAGAGGTGAGGGAGCCCTTACGCTTATATATTGCTTATTACCATTCACACCTAAGCGATGTGGGACTTCGCTTCACACCCTCCCTCACGCGCAGCGTGCTCACTCGGCAGCACCTGCCGCGTGCAGGCTATGGACACTCACCCTACCCATCCCTTGGTATGCCAGCTCTGATACCACGTTACACGGTCGGGTAGAACTCAACCCCAAAAGCTAACTCATGAGGTGAGGGAGCCCTCACGCTTAAAAACTGCTTATTACCATTCATACCTAAGCGATGTGGGACTTCGCTTCACAGATAACTATGCACAAATTACAGTAGCCAGTTCATCTGCAACTTTATAACTAGGCACAAAAATGTCCAGGTCAACAACTTTGATGTACAAAACAACCTAGTTTTTGTCGTCAGAAAATATCAAGGGAAGGGATGCCCTTCCTCAAATATAGAAACAACCTAGTTTTCATTGTCAGTGAGTATCAAGGGAAGGGATACCCTTCCTCAAAAGACGTAGACCCGGATAAATGTCATGAGTCCCTCACTGACTTCAGGCACAAGTACACTCAACACTTTCTTTCCCATCCACACTAATATATGGACAAAATTTCTATCTTCCAAGAACTACACACGATTACTCAGTTTCAAAGTTATTCTTAGAAATTCAACAAAAATACCACCATTGCAGAAAAGAGGATAAGGACATTGCTCAATCTCAGAACCATGGGAAGTTTTTTCTCCCAAAGGTTTCAACTAAAACCATAAGAAAACTAGTCATACACAACGATACAAATCCATTTCGGCATTTTGCAAACTTTTGAAGACTGATCAACATAAAGTACTGGCAACATCAGAATCCCTCAGAACCTCGCTGATCCAGCAACCAGCACCTCCACTTCACATGAGGAATTCATAGATTTGTAAAAGGGGATGGAGGGTAGTAAAATCACTTCACAACATGAAGGCCAAGGAACTAGCAACAACTGTTTCAACCATTGGGAATGATAGTACAGCTTCAATTGCAACCAAAAAAAAAAAAAAACATGCAGATTAGGAATCTTCCTCAATATATTTCAACTCTAGCACATGAATACAACTCCCACTACTTAGGAAGCCATTAAGGACCTTAACTTTAAACAACTCCCCCCAACCCCAAAAAAAAAAAAAAAAAAAAAAAAAAGGGTTCTTCATTAAGCACTCGCTCTTTTCTGTTAATCAACGCCCAAACACCACCCAAACAATCTTCTGGAATCAGATTAGAGCGTTTCCATTCAATAGCTCCCATTCTTCTTCTATTTACCATTAGTAGCTGAAAATATTAGGTGAGGACATTCAACACCAGTTCAACGATGACAAAGCAATTGCTGACAGTCACAGGCTCCCCTCACAGCCCATGAATATTACAACCCAATTAGCATTGGGTGTTATCAGTTATGAAACTAATTGACTCAACTAGTTGCAGTACAAGTGCATTATCAATGAGAGCATCCAAAGAACCAAAGGTTCTCTCAGAAATTTCAGTTAATACCTCAAATTTTCAACTTTTGAATAGTTCATATATGGGTTTCACTAAAAGTTTTAGGCTAGATCACACAATCCCTACCTTTCTTTTAGGCTTCAGACCAGTAATGTAAGAGCAATAGAAAAATTCCCAAATTTTATTTAGCTGTAAAGCAAAATGAAGAGAGAAAAAAAACATTAGTCTTGAAATCAAACCAATAGGCAAAAGTCAGTTATACGGAATTATTTTTACTAAAAAAATTCAAGTTATGAACAACACCTCACGATAAACACCAGTTTTAAATTTCACACCTAGTTGTATCCCTACCTCACCAAACTGAAAGACTAAATTAACAATCCTACCCAATAACAACAATGTCTTATTACAAAAAATCAACTTATTTAGATTCACATATTAAATACTGCAAGAGACAAGCACAGAGAGAGAGAGAGGTGCACAAAATACAAGCAGAGAGAGAGAGAGAGAGAGGTGCACAAAATACCAGCTATGACATTGAACACCGCAAACTCAGTTGGTCGTTCTGGGATTACGATATGTATAGGGATCCAAAATGGTGAGTTTGCATTGGAACTACAAGAAGGAAACGATGAAAAAGAGCAATGTTAATTATATAGAAGAACATTTTTCACAAAGGGGGGAAAACATGCTTACTATTTACATTGATTGGTAAATGGTAACAACCAAAAGAAAGTTCCATCAAAACAATTAGTAAGAACCATTTGGACAACTATATTCCACGAACGTGAATCAGTTCGCAAAAACAGTTCCTCTATATGTTGACTACACCAAGGCTTTGAATTTTGGTTTCAATTGAACCTTTCACCTTTATCATGTTAAAACCTCAATGAAAATTAATCCAAAATGCTTGCACAACCAACAAAAACATTAAAAGTTTCCGAAAGAGTACAAGAGGCAATAACACAAACAAGGTAAAACTGCTCACTAGCAGACATTAACATGTCAGATTCTATATTAATATCGACATAAAAAGAGGCATCTAGACATTGATTGTGGCAACAAAACTGTGACATAATAATTATGTCAACTAAAACAGTACTTCTGTTGTAGACTTGTAGGGAAGAGAAAATGGAAAACAGGGTGTAAAGAAAAAAGAAGAGTAAGAGGGTACACCATAACAAAGAAATTATAAGATTTTATCAAAACTTCAACAGAATTTAAAATTTTATTTAAGAAAGATAAGTAAAATGGGGCATGATTTCATGCAATGTTCATGTGTTTATCAATAAATGTTCCTTTGAAAGAATATTGTATTGTACCATTTCGAAACCTCCCTTTTTCATATAAATAATAGCATATGTTCTTAGAATATACCTTCATAAAAGAAAAAGGAAAGGGAGCAATTGAACATGATAAGCTAACCTTGGAATTCTTGCGCAGGTTTCTGATGCACATGCTATAGCATTAAGCTTCCCACACCAAGCAACGGCACTGGCAAAACCAACAAAAGAAATATTCAACTGAGTAATTGAAACATTCAAGAAACATTCAATAATCCCATAAAAGGTGAGAAAGAATTAAAAGCCTTGCAATCATAAACAAAAGATACCATTCACTTTAAAACAATCAAATCAAATAAGGCCAGGCAAAAAATAAGAACATAAAACAGACAATAAAGTTGGAGAAGACACACAAGGATAAACACCAAAACTTACATTTTATATTAGGAAAACTATATCATAATGATATTAAATACCAGAGAATCAAGGAAAATTATCAATCTTGTCAAATCATAAGTCTCAAGTGTACCTAGAAGTCTAGATTCCTTTTCAAAGCCGAACAATCAAGCACCTACGCAATGCTACGATAGGTGACACATGCCTTCGGGTAGACACAAGGCCATCGCACTGTCCAAAGGGATGTCCAAGAGGACCAAAGGGCCCGACATGAGGCCCAGAGCGGCCACAACACTTACAGAGCAAACTGTGCATGGGGGCATGCATACTAGCACAATGTAGTGCAAATACTAGGTTGCTTTCATCCTAATGTAAACAGCACTCTCCGATGATTGCTAAGTGGTGTTCGGGCGTCGTTTGGATGAAGGAATATGGGGTTAACCCTTCTTAGCAAGTGAAGACCAAATGCCTAATCAAATGCAGAGAGCATCGCATACTGTGCCTGTCATGGGCACTCAATGAGAGCAAAATGGCATGTGTGCGGTGCTGGGTTTTAAAGGACTCAAAATAATATTCTATTATTTCCTAAAATTAAGTTGAATTTGATTTTTAAGGGCTAGTATGTTGGCTCAAGCAGGGATGATGTTTCCCCTAAGAAACTCCCTAAATGCACTAAAAGCTCTTCAAAATAGGAGGTATGATGAGCTAGGCCCCATGTGGCCCTAGCAAGCCTACCCTATGGTACCATAAGGCCAGGCCTAACTTGTCTAGAGGGGCATTCCAAGGTCTCCATAGGTGCTAGGAGCCTCGTGGATAGTTCCATCAATAGCAGGAGTATCGACACTGTACGTAACTTCCAAGTTAGAGGTTATAAGACTATAAGTTATATTGGACTAAATCCAGCTAGTTATACCTTTGGTTCGACAAACAAGGCTAAGTGGGCTATTAGGTTCATCATAGGCCTCTTACGTGTTTCATTGTCACTTGGCTTGAGTTTGACCTAGTCCACGGGATCGTGCGGCACAATATGCGTGCAGGAGGGGTGACACCATGCTAGTATGCCATCAACGATGCATGCTTACTTGTTTCGCATATCAGGGGTTGTGCACTTGACTTGATGGATGTGCGGGCTATGCTTTGGTCCTATGGATCATGTGGTTTCCATTAAACACATGCAGGTGCTTTGTGCAAGGTTGGGGCTAGCATGCTCCTTAGTTATTCAGGATGCATTAGCTCGTAAGAAGCCTCCATATGGCATGCATAAGGGGAGGCCTTGATGGCAAAAGAACCATCATTTGAGCAAGTGCCTTGGTTCTAGGAAGTTATTGGTTACCCGCAACTAATGAATCGCTTATGTGCAAAGCTAATAACGCTTTTGTTGGCAAACCTTGAAAGCAATTTGTGATGTCTGGAAAAAAAAAAAAGTCAAATTATGTAAGGCTGGCCTTGACAAGAGTTTTAGGACACCATATAGTAAACGTCATTGCCGTAACACTAAACATTCCCCCGGTGTTCTCAACACAGGCTCATGTTCACTGTTCAACTAAGATCTCACCACACATTTCTATGAAAACACGATATAATTCTAACATTTACAATATTTGTTCAAAAGTAAACTACTTTATATAATTATTAAATTGGTTACAAGTTCTAAAAGATCAAGATAATATCAAATTATTGTTAAATGACAGTTTCAGACAGGCTAACCATCCACATCCCAAAAATAATTGTAGGAAAAATACTGCATATACTAAGTTTGGATGCTTTCTTTCATTAGCATATACTAAGTTTGGATGCTTTCTTTCATTCCTGGATATATCAGCCAGGAATGCCCAAGGACACTAACAGAGGTGTAGAACAGATAAAGAAGAAAATTGAATAAAATTAGAGTCTTTATCATTGAAATTTCAGCCAAATTGAAAATTTTGACTTAACAGTTTACCATCCACGCTCAAGAAAATACTCAGAGTGTGAAAGTTTAGTTGATTGTAAGTTATTTCATAATGGTTGTGAGGATGACATGGAGATTAAAAATGAATGCATTTCGGGCAATTAGATTGAAGGCAATAAGAAAGAAGACCCAAATTCTGAAAGAAGGTTAATAATGTATGAGAAAGACCTGTGTTTGTGACGATGAGAAAGGATGATACTGTTCAAGCTGAAGGTATTATAAGCACAAGGAACTGCCAAAACAGTTGTGGGTTGAGGAATTAAAAAAAGACATAACAGTCTGCCAACTAACTAAAAATTTGGCCCCAAGAGTGTGGAATGACAATTTAAGATAAGGCCGCAATGAGTTCATTTGAGTAAAGTTGGCGATGCTAAATCCGTTACAATAGTTAATCGTTATGTTACTTCTCCTTATAATTCTTCTATAGTATATTATATTACTAGAACCGAAAGTTACATTGATTTCGCATAATAATTCAAATTGTTGAGCATTAGTTTCTGGTATCAATACCTCCTAAATCAAACCAGTGATTTATCTCCAATTACATAATTTTTTAGCTCTTTCTGTTACCTAAACCTTCTTTCCTACTTCATTCTTCTTAATATCACTTTCATTTTCTAAACTAGTAACCAAGCTCACAAATGAACACGATTTTACTAATTTCAAGACAGTTACAATACAATAATCGAGAGCCATAAATTCATCTAAATCAAGCAAATTTCATTAAAATGCAACACAACATAAAATCACCTGAAATTGCGACAAAGCTCAGGAACACTCATTTTATGCTGCAAATTCGACCTCGGCTGCTTGAGTCTAATACAGAACACGGTCGCCGGACTCACTGAGTCCTCCTCCATCGGATCGTCCGCCGTCGTTCTATCCACGCCTTCCTCTTCAACGGCAACCGATTCAGTTTTCTCCAAACCCTTTGTAGTAGTAGTATTAGCTTCAAAAGACTGAGCCACGGGCTCGTCTTCAGAGTCCTTACCAGCAGCAGAGGGTAGATTCATCTGAAACTACGCAAAACCCTAATTTATATATATATCTATAGAGAGAGAAAGTGTAGAGAGAGAAAGAAGTGGTGGAAAGTCGCAATTGAGGGCGACAGAAATCACTGTAGAGAGAGAGCAAAGGGGGGCGGATTGGGGGATCTTTTTAGTGGGGAGTTAGTGGATTGAGGAATACTTGTTTGGCGTTTTGGATTTCTCTCTCTAGTTTTCGCTCTCTCTCTACTTTGAGAGAGGGTAGTGTAGGGCTTGTGCGTGGTGTTGTGGGCTGCGGACAAGAACGAGAATCCGGCTGTTACGACATTCTTGCGTTTGTGCTGTCGACGTCTTTGGGCCTTTTTGCCTTTTTCTCGTGTCTTTTTGGTGCTTTGGTGGATTGAGTGTTTATGCAAGAAAATGTTGTTTCTTTTGATTGGTTTTTTTTCAAATGATGATGGTTTTTGTTTGAGAAATGTAAGTTTTAAAATGGGTTCTATTGATTTTTATTTTATTAGTGACTTTTATTAAATTATTTTTATAAATATTTTTAGTCTAATATAGTGACAGAGCGGCTGGAATTTCCAAATAAGCCCGAGTCACATTATATTAACATGACATTATCACAATAATTATTATATTAGACAGACGTCCAAATCCTCTACTAGAAAACACCGGTACTTGACTGTGTTAGAAAAGACCTGAGATGATGACACGGCAATAACAACTCCATCCAATGGCTAAGAATGGACTAAATCTCAAAACGATATTAACTCGGTTGATGCACGGCACAAATAACCTGCTCTTCTTCCATTTCCATTATCTCTTCTGCGAGTTATGTTCCTTCTCTTCTTCACTCATCGTCCTCTCATCCTCTCCAACCTATCATCCTCTCTTTCTTTTTTAATTTGTGACAAGTAACAACAATTACATAGAAGATAAAATAAAGTAAATATTCAATCCGATCAAGTTCAACTATTTCTCTCTCCACTTTTCTATCTCTAATACATCTCATAATGTCCGATGGACGCTTAATAATTCTCAATGACACACTACAAAGCCATTAATCCATCCTTGTCGAAATCTGGTGTTGCAGTAACCGGAGCTCAGGTCCTCGACCTAGCAAAATTGAGAGCTCCGTTACCTCTTGTTTGTCTCTCATAGCCGGAAAATCTCTGATCATCCGCTCTCCAATAGCTTAATATCGATGGTGTAGCTAGTTTGTGGCATATTGAACTTGATACGATTGTCGGTACAATGTTGGTGAGTTCATTAAAGGGTTTGTTGAGTACTAATCGGAAAGTTGTCATTGGATTCACCTCTTTAGATTCCGACGGTATATTGAGCAAAAAATATTTAAAGCTTTTTCTACTACATATTCTGAGAGATGTTTGTGAAATCCTTCCCATAAAAGAATTTGTGAAATAACATATTTGAGATGGTATTTAGATTTGGGATTTTGGAGTCCCTAACTTCGTATTCAAATTCCATTAAAATCCTTCAAATTATGGTGTTAAGAGGCCTTGAGCTCTAAAAATGCCTAAAACGCATATGTGAGTGGCGTATTGCAGCTGTGCTGATTCTCGGCCATTAGACTTGTTGATGAGTAATGTGCATTGTTTTAAAAACCGGACCGTTCATCGAACCGGAAAAGTTACCGGGTTAAGGGTCAACCGGTTCAACCGCTGGGTTGAACCGTGACGTCATAAATATATTATTTATTTATTTATTTATTTATTTATTTATTAGAATAAAAGCTATAAATGATTCAAAATATAATTTTTTTAAAATGTTTGTACAATCAATTCATATATTTGAATTTATGTGTAGTCATTACAAATATTGGGACTATTTTAGTCATTTCAGCACCTTAAAAAAAATTTAAAATTTATTTAAAAAAAAAAAAAACGGATTGACCGGTTTTTTAATCGGTTTGACCGGTTGAACCGCCGGGTTGAACGGTTTATTTGAAAAACGGGTTTTTATGGGTTGAACCAGCCGGAGAGGGGACAGGTTCCCGGTCCAACCGGTTGAACCGGCCTGTCCGGTTCGGGTTTAATAACACTGGTAATGTGTCATCCTGTTAAAAGTCAAGTCAAGTAAGGAGGCTTTCTAGCAGACGGATCCGAACGACAAATATATGAGGGCAATTGTGATAGTAAAAGGACACATTGACATTCATATTAATTTTTATGCTAACATGATAGTGAGCTACCATGGGTAATTGTACTGATTCGAAATTGTCACATCAACTGTCATCTTAAATCATGAATAAAAAATATGAAAAATTACAGTTTGTCCATGAACTATAGGTCATTTTTAATTACCCTTGTAGTATCGATTGAAAGTAATATGGCCCTGAACTATTTCAACGTAACAAATTGCCCTCTTTCGTTGGTTGGCTGTTGGTTGGACTGATGGATATATGAATTTTGGCACTTTTATAACAAATATGCATGGACCTTCCTCATTTTTATTTTTATTTTTTAAATGCTGCACAACTAGAAACTTTAACCTGAATTTAAAAAACACCATGATGTGTCATGCTTTGAGTGGTTTAATCATTCTTTCAAATAGATTCTACCTTTTTCACACACCACTCAAAGCATGACACATTATGGTGGTTTTTAAATTCGGATTGAAGTTTCTAGTTGTATAGCATTTTTGTTTTTTTTAGTAAATTCAATTTTTTTTAAAAGAAAATACCCCCATATACATATATAGAGAGAGAAAGAGATATAACTTGCAAAACAAAATCATATCCAAGGGCGGAGCTACAGCTAGCCCAGGGGGGGCCATGGCACTCCGTCAGTTTTCAAAAATTAATATCTATGTTATATTATTATACATATATTTACTTGTGATAAAATACAAGAGATACTCCCTTGACACCCTCACTTATTCCAAATATGCCCTTAATTTGAGCTATAGATAGAAAAATAATTTATAATCAATGAATTGTTCAAAAGAAAAAAAAAAAAAAAACTTGGAAACCAGGGTATTCGTTGAAAATTTTAGTTTCTAAAGTTTTGGCACCTCCTAAAATAAAATTCTAGCTCCGCCCCTGATCATATCTCATATATATACATATAGAGAGAGAAAGAGAGCTTGCAAAACCACACTCCTATGCCATATACATACATACATATACATATATATATAGAGAGAGATAGCTTGCAAAACCATACCCTGCATACATACATAAATATACATAGAGAGAGATGGCTTACAAAACCACACCATATATACGTACATACATATACATATATATAGAGAGAGAGAGAGCGCTTGCAAAACCATACCCCCATATGCATACATACATGTACATATATATAGATAGAGAAAGAAAGATATAACTAGCAAAATCACACCTTATATACATATATACATATACGTATAGAGATAGAAGATAGCTTGCAAAATCATACTCCCATATGTATATATGAATATACATAAAGAGAGCGAAAGAGAGATAACTTGCAAAACCATACCCCATATACATTCATACATATATACATATAGAGAGCGATAACTCAGCTTGCCGATGAAACTACCTCTCTTCCCTCACCAAATGAAAATGTTTGACAGTCCAAGGTACATTGATTCAATCGATACCACATGGTACAATTTAAAAACAGCTTATAGTTCGGGGGGGCAAATTGTAATTTTTCCTATAAAATAAAAATGGCAAAACAATCAACTAGTCATAAATATAAACGCCGCTTACCAAATGAAAATGTTTGATAATCCAAAGAGCACATTGCTTCAATTGATGCCACACGAATATAAACGCCGCTTACCAAATGAAAATGTTTGATAATCCAAATAGCACATTGCTTCAATTGATACCACACGAGAGCAATTTAAAAACGGTCTATAGTTCAAGATAGCAAACTGTAATTTTCTCTAAAAAAATATTGCAAAAGTGGGGAGAAAATATATATTTTTTATTTTAATGATATAAAAATTTTGAATTCGGGTTGCTCCTGATGTGAGAAAGCTCGGAAGGTCCAGATGCTTATACGGATGCGCACCATGTCCGCCTAACAGTACGTGGATCTAACACTTGAAAAATCAGAAAGAAAATTATTTGTCACATCAAAACCACACCGATTTGGGCTAAAAAGCCATTAACAGTGCAATTAGCACAACTCAACTCTCTTCTCTCTGTCTCTTCCAGGTCTAGGGCTTCGTATTGAAGCAATCCCTCGTGAAAATCTATGCTTTCGGCTCTTATGAGTTTGTTAAGAGCACTTTGATTCATTTAAACCCAAAAGAACGATGGATAGGAAATCCAAAATCAAGCCCAGGAAATAAAACCCAAGTTAAGCCCAAATAATAGGGCCCAATCTCCCAGACCTTGAAATTATTGATCCCAATCAATAGGCCCCATATATATATGGGTAGGTTACTACATCTTGTTTACATCTATACGTACACTGCGTTTTCAAAATACCAATGTGAGTAGAATGTTTTGAGAAACCGACCATTTGATAAGATTCATTTCTCGTATATGTCATTAATGCCAAAAATCACGGTGATCCAACGGTTGGAATCTGAAAACTGTTACCCTGAAAATTTATTATAATTAAAAACATCACAATTTTTTATAGTGAGATTTCTTAAAATATGGCCGTTGGATCTAGTGGTGTCAAACTGATCGGATCGGGTTGGCACGATCTGTTAATTTTTCGGTCAAATGGGCTACCGGATCGGATCATGACCGGTCCACTAAGTTATCAGATCAGTCTTTTAAGGAAAAATGGTTGTCCAATCTAGTCCATTAGACTATTCCACTATGCTAACGAGCCAAACGGGCTAATGGATCGGATCGGATTGGACTGGACCGGTCTAATGGATCGTACTAATGGACGGGCTTAACGGATCTATTGGATCGGACTAATGGATCAAACAAATTGGGCTTTAAAAAAAAAATAAAAATTCCTTTACATGTTAATTTCAAACGGATTGGACCTTTTTATTTATTTTTATTTATTTTTTTAATTTCCTTTACAATATACTAATAGTATATGGGAAAATAATAACACTAACTATAAATCTAAAATATGGCAGTAAACAGTTTTTTGAACAGAGTATGGCAGTAAACAATATACTAATAGTAAAGACTAAAGACTAAACAGAAATATAATATAGCAGTAAACAGAAAATAATAACACTAACTAATAACTATAGTATGGAAATAAACAATAAACTAATAGTAAAGACTAAGGGGGAGAGAGAGATAAAGAGTGTGTCAGTGTGTGAGAGAGATAATAATTAATACACTAATAGAGAGAGAGAGAGAGAGAGATAAAGACTTAAAACAATGAAAAGAATAAAAGGTGAGACTTGTGAGTGTGAGAATAAAAGGTCGTCACTTGTGAGGGTGTGTCAGTGTGTGAGACAGTGAGACTGCACTACTGCAGGTTTAGTGAGACTTGAGAGAGACCAATGGAGATGGATCGGCACGAATCGCACGGTGGACTGGTTCTCTATTTTCTGGATTGGATCGGATCGGCGCTGCGGTGGACTGTGGAGGAGGCTGGATAGGCACGGTGGACTGCGGAGGAGACAGGATCAGAGGTGGATCCGTGGTTCGGTACGCCGGTGGGTGACTGTTCTTTTTTTTTTTTTTTTGGCAAATGTTCAGTATGTGACTCTGTGAGAGAGAAAAAAAGATAAAGATTGAATTTTTTTTACGCAAACTTGGTGAGAAAGACAGTGAGAGATTGAGTGAGAGTTTGACTTCTGAGGGATTGAGAGAAATTGAGTGAGGGACTGTCGGACTGAGATTGTAAATGGTTTTTTTTTTTTGGCAAACTAACGGTGAGAGTGAGAGAGATTGAACAGAGATGCGAAATTGAGAATGGCCGAATGTGTGTTTTTTTTTTTCAACTAACAGTGGGAGTGAGAGAGATTGAACAGAGAGACGAATGGCCAAATGTGTATTTTTTTTGGCAAACTAACAGTGAGAGTGAGAGAGATTGAACAGAGAGGTGATTGAACAAAGAGAGATTATTGATTCTGATGTGAGGATAGTGATGATTTGATTTGAATTATTTAAAGACTGAAATTTGTGGAAAGATCAAATATACCTCTACAATATGGCTATTTTATGACTGTTAGAGTGGGCAAAAGTGTAAAAAAAATTGAAAAAAAAATCAAATTCCATCATATATATGTAACCAGACCTAACGGGCTTTACGGACCGGGCCTGATCCGTTATCTTATCGGACCGGTCAGCAGATCAAATGGGCGGCCCGTCCATTTTGACACCACTAGATGTAAGAGGCACCGACCCAGATATATATTGAGGAAAAAATTTCCGTTTGACCCTTTTGACTATCACTGATATGATTCACATTGCACCCTCATAATTTTAATTAAAACACATTGACTCCCATAGTTTTCATTTGTTGAATTTTTTACTCTTTTGTTAGCCAATTATTTTACGAAAAAATAGTGTTACTCTTGTTATATTTACGTGTAGTATTTATCATAAATGGTTAGCTACAGTTATACAAGTGAATTAGTTTAATTTTTACATGCAGTATTTATCACAAACAGTTAATGTAGCTAGCTAGCTATTGTTATACTGTTGAATATATTTTAATTTTTTTTGAATTATTTGTACAGTAAATAATTCACATTAAATAAAAATTGGGTAAAAGTATAATCATTAAATAGAAAGAGAGGGCTAAAAAGTATATATACATGCAAGGTATATATATATGGCCCAAAGGCACAAAATGGAGGAAGGAACAAACAAATATCCTAGTGCATGCTCAGGATTCTACTACTTCTGGAGATTGTAATGGCTCCAGCTCTCTTAATCTCTGTCCCATACTGTTGATAACCAAATGTTCCATTTAAGTGGTAAAGTGGATATCAAAACCCCATTGTCTCATTTTTCTTTGGACCTGTTTACTTCATGAAAATTTTTACAATTTTTATTTTCTGTGAAATTTTTTTAAAAACAGTTTTCATTTCAGTTTTCAAAATTTAGAAAATGTGTTTACTTTGCAAAAATTAAAACTGTTTTCAAAATCTAAAAATATTGTAAATGCATTTACTAAAACTATATATCTTTATATGTTTTATTATTTTTATTTTTTGATTTTACAATTGGTCTACATATTTTTTTTATATGTTTATAAGCATTACCACGATATAATCCTTGTTTCCAGTTTTCGTGAAAATACAAAAAACGTCTTTTTGATGTTTTCTCATTTTCTTAAAAACTGAATTCATTTTTTTGAAAATAATTTTCATTTTTTATAAGTAAACGCATTTTTTAGGCCATTTTATGTTTTTATTGAAAATGAAAACGAAAATTGTGAAAATTTTTACACAGTAAACATGCCCTTAGATTTTTGCTTTCATCTTAGAGCAAAAGATCTCATAGTACAGTTTTTATGTTTTAGGTTTTCTAAGCTTATATATGTAGAAGTGTATGTTATGGGTGAATTTATTCGCGTGTTTCTTTTATTCTCTCTCTCTCTCTCGGTGTATATATATATATATATTAAAAACATAACAGCTTTTTATAGTGATATTTCTTTAAATCTAACCGTTGGATCACTATGATTTTTGGTATGCATGATATGCATAAGAAATGTATTGAATCCAACGATCGGTTCGTCAAAATATTTATTATAGGTAGTATTTTGAAAACGGTGTGTCAAAATAGGGTGTAAGGGGACGTGAACCATATATATATATTATATTACAAGAAAGTGTCCACACTCTTATCAAACTTGTCAATCATTAAGTGTCCGCACTCTTATCAAAGCTTGATAAGAGTGCGGACACTTTCTCGTAATCTGGTTATTGACTTTGTAAGTGCTGGATATAATGGGACTATTTGCCTATTTTTTATAATTTGACCTCATAATTCTTGGTATAATGTTCAACTGAGCTGGGGTCGGGTTAGGTTTAGTAATGGTTAGATTTGATATTTGACAGGAAATGTTTTCTTACCAAACATTTGTAATGATCCTAAATTATCTTAATTTTTCATCAATTCCATTGCATTTTTTCCCCTCATGTTTGTCATTCATTCTTTATTATTATTGTTATTTTATTTTTTGAAAAAAGCCATTCAACCTCCATTTTTAACCTCAATTTTCTTCCTCGCTCGCATGTATGTTCAACTTAGAACAAGTATTTTGAGAAACCAACTGTTGAATTAGATGTTCTGCTTATATAAATCATATACGTATGCAAAAAACCATAACGATCCAACGGTCGGTTTTTTACAATTTTGAGAAAAATTGTAAAACACAATGAAAAAATATGAAAAATTGTTCCAGCCTATTTTTTGAAAAATTGACCGTTGGATCAATATGATTTTTTTGTTCGCATGATACAATAAGTTGAACATCTCGTCTAATGGTCGGTTTCTAAAAATACCCATTCCAAGTTGGTCAGACACACTAGGAAGGAATAAAATGGAGGCTAAAAAGAAATTTTTGAATAGAATTGTTCTTTTTTTCTTTTGTTTTTTTGGTTTCTTCTATGAAAACCCAAGTATTGTTTTTTATTTATTTGAATATTTTAACATTGTTTTAAAACCCGGATAGTTCATCGAACTGGAAAATTACCCGGTTAAGGGTTAATCAGTTCAACCGGGTTGAACTGCGACGTCATAAATATTATTTATTTATTTATTTATTAGAATAAAAGCTGTAAATGATTCAAAATATAATTTTTTTAAAATGTTTGTGCAATCAATTCATATATTTGAATTTATGTGCAGTCATCAAAATTGAAAATTGATAATTACTATTGATCAATCTTTATTATATATATTTTTAAAAATGCAAGATAAGAATATTGTATTATTAAATTAGGTGATTGGGTTTCTTTTTGCTATTTGGAATTTTTTTAGACTAATTTGCCTTTTTAAGCCTTCTTGGCTTTAAAAGATTTTTTTTAAAAATTGAGACTATTTTAGTCATTTTAGCACCTCAAAAAAAGAAGAAGAAATGAACCAGGTTGACCGGTTTTTAAACCGGGTTAATCGGTTCAACCGCCGGGTTGACCGGTTTTTGAATTAAATGGATTTTTGTGGGTTAAACCAACCGGAAAGGGGACCGGTTCCCGGTTCAACCGATTGAACCGGCCGGTCCGGTCCTGGTTTAATAACATTGTATTTTAATGGTATTTAAAAAAAAAAAAAAACTTTATAAACATTTTTTAAAATACCTCTTATGTCCCCATGTATAATAAAAAGCAACAATCCTTTTTATTCTTTCATTTTTAACTAAGGAAGCCAGAGAGGGAGAGTGAGGCCATAAGTAGAGAAGGAGTAAGAGGGAGTCTCGTCGGAGCTGCCACCGTCGCCGTCGTTGGAGGAGGTAAGCTTGGACATCCTTTTTGTTTCTTCATCTTCTCCATCTCCTTTTCAAACCCATTTTGTGGGTTTTGGGTGGTCAAGCTTGGATTTTGAAGGATGGGTGGTTGTGGTGGATGGTTTTACATGGATGGTGAGGATTTTGGGGGTTTTGTTGAGGATTTTGGTATGGTTTTGATTTTGTGAACAGTTATGGGTTTTGTGTGTTTTTAATGTGAAAACCATGGTTGATCTCTTGATC
>JAESVK010000248.1:468133-504639 GCA_017140935.1 Hamamelis virginiana
CCTATCCTGTTTGCTACACTTGGCGAGCAATTGTCACTCACCATTTGGGTAAATAATAATATTTTATTATGTACAACTGTCATATTTTGTAATCCCAAGTAGCACGAACAGCTATTTGAGTAAGTAATAATATTTTGACTTAAATGATTAAGTCCAATTTTAAAAAATAATAATAATAAAATATTTTAATCAGCTAAAATAGAAAGCATGGTTTGAATAGCTAATCTAAAAGTGGCTAGCTAAAATACGAAACCATTTGTAAAAAATTTAGAGAGCATGATTGCAGTTGCTCTACTATTGGGGTAATCTATCATGTGGTATTGCAGGTACCTGCTACTCTTTTAATCAATGCTCGCATATTCTAAAACATCAAGCTCGCAAATAAATTTCTAATGACTGCTACAGTGCTTTTTATTCTCTTGGTATAGTGGTATTTCCAACTATTGAAAGTTGAAACGCATCACTGCACTCCACATGGCAGATCTCCATTAATGCTAGTATGCTACCGTGGAGCTTTATCTACCATAACCATTACACTGTGCTAGTATGCTCGCACGCGGAACCAGGATTCTATCACTGGGGGCCAAAATATTAATGGTAAAATTCAAAATTTAAATACACAAATATATTAGAAGTCAAGGCAAAATTTATTCATGAATAATATAATAAATATATATCCAGCATTTCAACCAAATCATCTATCAAAATAGAACTCGACGTTCTTTCAAATCTCTTAAATTCATTTATTATTAATTATATACTAAACTTCATAACAATTTCTTTTTCAATGTACAAAATCAAAGAGTTCGGAAGAAGCTCATATGGATACTTTCTCTTACTAAAAATTATAGATAATATTATGATTTCACGAAAAAAAAAAAATCTAGAACAATACTAAGCACCATTTATTATATGAGAAATTCCATGTGGTGGCCTACTTATTTTCAAAAAGAAGGAGACACAACTTTCTATGTGCCAAATTTTTATATATCCTGCACTAAATATAAAATATAAATATTACTATCACTAATATATATATATATATATATTTCTTCTATTATAAGGTGCACCATACGCAAAGTTGCATAAAGTGACCTTAATAGGGCTAAATGTAAAGCATATTTTAAAAAACTGTCCGTTTGATTAGATGAACTGCTTATCAATTTCATGTTTACCAAAAATCATAGTGATCTAACGGTTGGTTTATCCAAGGGAGGCCATACTTATCAAACAGATTGAAGATGCTCTGTCCTAAACCTTCCCACACAATAATAACGGTTAGCTACCATTTAAAATTTGAAAGGGGCCCCCTACCAATGCCGTGGTTCCACCACTGTATGCTACTGTGGAGCTTTATCACCCATTTATAGATTGTACTCCAATTAATGGTTTGAATTTAAACTTAATGACCTCCATTATTTTTATTTTAGACACTTTTTATTCTTTCGCATTCAATCGCTTAATTATTTGAAGATAAACAGTGTTCAGTTTGATACTTTTGCTTGCAGTATTTATTTTTGACTGCCGATGCACGTATCTACAAGCATAATAGCACATTTTATTATTTTTTTCTCGATATATTTTAATTATTGTGAATTATTTATTATATCATAAAAATAATTCATAGAAATTAAAATATATTGAAAAAAATCATAAAACTTTACAAGAATACTTGTACGTAGTAGATCGATATATTAACATTTTAAGATAAAAAATGCTATACAATCAGAAACTTTAACCCGAAATTAAAAATTATCCTGATGTGTCATGATTTAGTCATTCTCTCAAATAGATTCTATCTTTTTCACACACCACTCAAAGAATCACACATCATGGTGGTTTTTAATTTCGGGTTAAAGTTTCTGGTTGTATAGTTTTTTTCTTTTAAGATAAATACTGCATGTATTAATTGACAAATTTAACATTTTAATACTATTTTTTCGTCAAAGAATCAAACTACTGACTAATAGAAGAGTAAAAAGTACCACAAATGAAAATTATATACGATGATCAAAGTGTTTGAATTAAAATTTTATAATACTATAAATTGATGATAGTTGAAGGAGTCAAAATGTAACTCCCCTAAAATTTATTAATTTGATCGAAGTTATGTGATATGGTGTGGGATAAAAGAAAATTATATTTTTTAAAAATATTTGAATTATATTCCCACCACCACATTGTCATGGTGTGAAAAGAAGCACATGGTTGAACATGATTTTTTATGGTTAGAAAAGTGTGCCGTTGAAAATGAATTGAAGCTGGGACAGCAAAAGAAGAAATTATGAATTATTATTTTCCATCTTTGAAAAGTCTAATGACAAGGACACATCACTTAACAATATTATTTGCTCTTATATATATAATATATATATATAGTCATGATAATATAAGATCGGTCTTACGCAAAGTTGTCTAAGGTCGGCTCCATATAACTAAGTTTAGATCACAGTTCGTAAAACTGACCGTTGAATTAGATGCACATCCTATGTATGTCATGTCTGCAAAAAATCATCGTGATCTGACGGTTGGTTTTTGAAATAACTGTCGTTAAAAAATGGTGATATTTTGAAGAACAAATAAGTTATATATTTTCACAGTGACATATTTCAAAAACCAACCATCGGATCACTGTGATTTTTTGCAGGCATGACATACAGAGGAGGGGCATCTAATCTAACGGTCGATTTTATGAACTAAGATCTAAAATTAGCCATATGGAGCCGACCTTACGCAACTTTGCGTAAGGCCGGCCATATATTATCATGACTGTATATATATTGTGCAACCACCTTAGTCACCTACTATCCTTAATGCTCTTTAGCTGCCCAACCAAATTAGTGGACGTCTTTATACAAGGAATTCTAATAACTTTATTAATTTTACAAAAAGACAGAGTTAATCAACATCAATGCCCATCAAGTCCTTTTTTTATATACCACAATCTCCATTTTTGAATGGTTCCTAATTGAAAATGTAGGAAAGAGACAGGAAACACAAAAACATGGATGAGTCAAGAAATTTGGCAGGGCATATATATATTTTTTCCCCTGAAATTTCTAAATAAGTTTTTGGTAGCTCTAGAAACTCAATCAAAATCAAATAATTAGAATGAGTCCAAGGGAGCTAAATTGTTCACCAAAAATATTTTAAATGGGTTTCATCTTCTAGAAAAATAGAATCCATTCTGTCCTATATCGCCTAAATGAAATGTTTGATATAGCTTCATATACATGTACTGGGTCCTCCACCTAGAAGCTTAGACTTTTAGATTGAATTGGAAATTTAACATAGTATCAGAGTATTGATTATCCACGAAATAAGGCTCAAACGAGCCTGCACGTGAGGGAGAGTGTTGAATAATAGAATCCACTCTGTCTCACATTGCTTAAATGAAAGGCTCGCTATAGCTTCATATACCTGTATTGATATTAGAGCATTGGTTATCCACGTAACAAGGCTCAAACGAGCCTGTACGTGATGGGGAGTGCAGAAGAATAGAATTCACTCTGTCTCACATCGCCTCGAAGCTTAGGCTTTTAGATTGGATTAGAAACCTAACTCATCTCACAATTAGTTAAGTTATTTCTAAAATTGACAGAATCCTAATAGAGTGATAGGAGTTAAGGGGAGTTGAAGTGATGAACCCTAAAATATCCAAATCAATTAAAAATTATTTAATGTATTTGCTTAGTTGTGGTCATTTATAGTCATTGTGAAGTGGATGATGTGATTTCTAAATTTTTAAAAAATAATAAAAAATTAATAAGTTGTTAAATGGATTATGATTTTTGACAATGATGGCTTTTTTCAAAAGAAGTGAGACTCACATGAAAGTTGCTTGCTAAGAAAATTTGATGTAGAATTAATGTGGGTTTTAAAGAAACCTAATGATGAGTTAAGAGGGCAGTTGAAGTGAGAACCCAAAATTATGCTAATCAATTTTTTTTTTTACATTGGCCTACTATTAATTTATGGTAATTATGGAGCGGATGACGTGTTTTTTTAAAAACCTATCAACTCTAAAGGAAAAAATAGTACTTTTTTAGGTGAACTATAATTTGATTGTTGAAATAATCGTCGCTTAAAAGTAGCGAGGCACATAGGAGCAAGTTCAAGGGGCTCCCTACTTTGGCTCCTTAGAGATAAATTAACAGATAATCAAAATCCAAAAATCATGTTCCAACAGGCTCTTTACTCCCTTCTTGATTTTAATTCCTCTCTATATAACTCCGTACATTTAGGGAGCCAAACTCGCTCCTTATTTACTTATTTTAATTTTTTTTGGGAGAATGTGTTTGAAAATATAAGTCTATTTAAATTATTTAATATTAATTATTTAAGTTAAATTCGAAAAATTAATAAAATATTTCATGGTTAGCTAAAACATAAGAGCATGATTGGAGTAACCATTTTAAAAGTGGCTCCCTAAAATAACTTCCTGCTAATTTAGGAAGTCACTAGGCACCATTTGGATTTGTTTTTTATAAGTCCTTATTTGTTTTTTTAAAATTTTTCTAAGAAATTATATATTGTAAATTTTTAAAAAAACAAATAAGTATCCAAACGGTGCCTTAATTAAAATTTAAAGAGCATGATTGGATTTACTCGAAGAGAAGAGAAAAGTCATTTGCATGCGCTAGAGAAATTTGGCGCCGCAATTCATGCGGGTTTTACTTCCTTCATGAGAGAGATAATCATTCAAATTGTCAAACAAGTAAGAGAAACTTACCAACAGAAGTTAAGGGGGGAGTTGAAGCCATAAATAAACATAAAAATATCCTAACCGATTAAAAATTATTTAACATTTTGGCCTAATAGCTAACAATTTACAATTATTACAAAATATATGGTATGCATATTTTGAAAAATTGATCATTGGATTAGATACTATGCATATGTATCTCGGGCATGGAAAAAAATACAGTGATCCAATGGTCAGTTTCTCAAGTATGTTATTGAGAAAACCCGGGACAGTTTTCAGTGATCAAAATTTTTCATAGTTTGTATTTTGAAATGCTTAGATGTGACATCCATAATAAGAGTATCTGATCCAACGGTCGGTTTTTCAAAATATGCATCATACAATTTCTTATGAGCTTCATGCTGGTTTTCGCGAAAGTCAGCACGTTTTGATAGGAATATATTTGAATAGATGATATGATTTGAATGCATGTATCCTCACGGAAATGATCCTATCAGGATATGCTTATATAAGCTTACGTCAACACGAAGTCCATAGATAAGTGTGATGCATATTTTGAAAAATTGACCGTTCGGTTTCTAAAAACTGTCACAGTTAAAAAATAAATGTCACTAAGAAAAACTGTGATAGTTTTTAGTGGTCACAATTTTTCATAACTATATTTTGGAATTTTGACATTGAATCACTATGATTTTTGACATGCATGATATCCATAATTATAATATTTAATCTAACGATAAGTTTTTCAAAATATGCATTTTACAATTATCTATGAACTTCATACTTATATAACATACAAGTTACTCAATCGAGACTGTGTATCCTCATTTTCAAATAATAGATTTCGATTTCGATTTCAAGCTATAAGTTTCGAGTTCCACTGCATGAAAGCACAAGCGAAACCCATTTATTACTATCAAGAGTCCTTTTCTTATGAGACCTTACATAAGCTTACTCGAGGACTTTGCTTTTTTGTCAATGTAGGATGAATATTTTGAAAAACTATATTGTTGGATTGAATACTCTTCCTATATATATGATATGCATGCCTAAAATCACAATAATATGATAATCAATTTCAAAACTGTGAAAACTATGACAGTATTTTAGATACTTACAAACGGTCATAGTTTTCATAATCTGTATTTTAGATACTTACTATTAGAATACTTTGATTTTTAGCATCCATAGCATATCTCGGAAGAATATCTAATCCTTCAGGCAATTTTTTAAAATTTTTATCTTAAAAAAAAAAAGCCAAAATTTTGAAAGAAAATTAGTATTAATATCAATATCAGCGAGGTGGAATTTGATACCAAGGTAGTTTTGGTTTTTTAACGGAAAAAACAAATGGGCGGAGTAAAACACATTACGTCTGGTTTGCGTGGTGGGCTGGTTAGCTGGTAAGCGATGCCGTGGAGCAAATACAGTGAGAACACGGAGAGAGAGAAAGAGAACAGGAAACCTCTGACTCGTGACCATTTCCCATTCGTTATCACTTATCCGACAAACACGAAAAACAAAGCAGCTCATGAATAGCTGTAGAAACGATACAATTATTCCTAAGTAGAACAAGACTTTGCATGAAGGAAGCAGGCGCTACGAACAGAGAAATCGCACAGTAATCGATAATCGAATACATAGGTACAATTTTCACTTTCTTTAACTAATTCCATTTCTTTATTGTTTCACATTTATAGTTACTGCATCACTGAGTCATAGATCTGTAGGACTTCGTTAGAATTCGAATTTCTCTTGAATCGAATTATAATTGTCAAGAAATTGCCAATTTTTGTGATGTAAGCTGGATTTTTTTGTTTAATTTGACAAAAAGAACCCTAATTTGATTATGAAGTCTTCACATAATTTGATTTCGAAGTTATTCTGAGAAAATGGAGAAGATTTTCATATATATATATATATATATAATGAGTTCAACTTGGCTCGGTCGATCTTATGAAACTCGGTTAGCTCATAAATTGATTTTATTTATTAGGATGAGTTCGATTTAATTCGGTTAATGATCATGTATAATATCTATAATTATTTTCAGTTTTACTAATCTGTCGTAAATGTTCATAGATCAGTTGATGTATCTAGTTGGTGCCTCTCTTTCTCTCTCTCTCTCCATATATATATATATATAGAGTGGGTGGGGAGGGCAATATCGTAAGGAATTGTTTCATATGATTTCGTATTTTGTGTTTGAAAGGCATAATTGTACAATCCGGAGGGTAGCAGTTGTTTATTAGGAAGAGATATGAGTTGTGGCTGCTTTGGTTCCAAAATTTCAGACAGGAAAAGAGCTGGGGCTCCAGCTCGTCAGGACATAGATGGTAAGGAGTTCACCATGCCTTCATTTCTTACTTTTTATATACTGTGAACATTCAAGTATGTTTGTTTGTATTGTGAGGACCTCAATTCAGGTAGAACTTTGTTGCACGCACACGCTAGATTTTCAAGGACACATATAGATGTGTTATTGTTTGTCTCACGAATGCTTTCATGTGAAGTTATGAGGCATTTATAAATTTCATGGAGTTTGCATGAGCCCGTTGTGCTCTGCATAAGTGCATAGGATTTGAAATGTGTCCACTGTTTCCTTTAATAGCAATTCTACTTTTTTTCTTCTTGTTTAGAATAACGGCATTTCATGATTTCTATAAATGATCCCATCTCTTATTTATTCTATTTTGATGATTATGATGTCCATGTTATAGTACCGACTTGTGTATTAAAATGCTATGTTAAACGTGTCTGGCTAATTTATTTTTGCAAAATATATTGTTGCTTTTATGCTGATATGTCTTCTGTAGGGATTTTGTTCCTAGAATTTATGGAGCTAGCCTATTTTAGATTTATGTTTTCTAGTGCGCCAAGGACAATGTCTCACCCTTTCCATTCTCTCCTTTCTCTTACTTTCTCAATGTTTTTTATTTAATATTCACTCGAGAACTTGACCTGTCCTCCTTGCAATACTTTTCAACAACAACATGTATATGTTATCCTAGAAACTCAAAAGTTCAATAATGATCAGGTTTTCCAGTGCCTTCAACATATACCGTAATAACACTGATATGGCACATAACCCGTACCGCACTCCTAAAGAAGTTTATGTGCAAATTTTATGCTGGCTGGCCTATATTTTCTCCCTTGTCATGCTTATTTTGAAAACCTATGGTACTAACTTGCATATATACCCCTATTATGTTTTTGTTTAATAAAACAATGTCATCGGTATGCAAAACTCACAACAGGATCTCCTCTGGACACGGCCTGTCCATTTATAATCAATAGAAGAAGATAGGAGCTCAATGCCTCAATTCAATTCAATTCAACTGGGGCTTATTGCTCCTTGTCATTCAGAGCAAACTGGGTCCAAATTATCAGCTCATTAACCCAGGGATTGACCCAGCCTACTAGTTGGGCAGGATCCCGATTTGACCAGCCACCCTAGCATTGGTTTCGATCCATATTAGTTGCTCTTAACATCTCTTTGTTGGAAATGATAACCAAAGAGTGTGATTCTAATTTTAAAAAAAAATAATTGGGTGCATTTATCGATACCTTTGTGAAAGATTTAGAAAGATCAAATGATATTGGGAGATATTCAAGTGGACTTATACCAGCAATTTGGACTCAATGTATCTGTATCATCTCAAATTAAATGCAATTTGGGGATTTGTTATGCAATGATGATTTGGGTTGTGACTAGTTTTGATGTATTGTTCTTTATACTAAATGGAAATAGTTTTTTGACACTATCAGCCGTTTTCTTTTTTCTTTTATATTTTTTCTCATTTGTCATGATAGCTATATGTTCCTTATATATGATTTTCTTTTGGTTGCTTCTCATTTTTATGTCGCTTAGAGCATTTGCTTGGGAATATCCAACATTTCTCCTACAATGAAATAAGATCTGCTACAGATAATTTTCATTCAGGCAATAAGATAGGTCGAGGAGGATTTGGAACTGTTTACAAGGTATCAGAGTTTACAAATTATTTTCACTCTTATAATTCTATTGTATAAATGAGCATCTTAGCCTTTTGGGTGTGTTGAACTAAAGATTCTTTAAAGGTACTTCTGCAACTATGTAGGCTTTGCTTTTTGTTCCAACTTCTTTTGTTTATCAATGTTATGGACATTTTTTTCTTGATAAATTACATGATGGAAATGTTGGAAGGATATTAATGTTCTTACTCCAGTTTTGGACAACTTCATAAGTTGGTTCAGAGGTGATCACCAGGAAAACCAGAAAACTGACTAGTGACAATCTGAACTGTTTAACCATCCTTTTTTTATAGGTTCCCAAAACACTTGCAACACACATAGACATCATTTAAATGGTTTAGCGGCAGAGTTCTCATCTGTAATCTTATACATTTGTGAAGGGGATCAACACTCTATATATTCTAGAATTGAAACTTTGAGATTGGTTATCTTGCTAGATATTATGTATTTGATTCTGTCAAGCACAAGAATGCTAATTTAATAAAATTATATTGACAAAAAATAACTAGAAATATGAATGGGGTTTCATAACCTTCTCGATAATAGTAATTTAAAGTGATTCTTGGATTTTACTAGACTTTAAAGATCATATTTTGACGAGGGACAAACTGCAGTTATAATTTGATACAAAGATAATACAGAATATATAGATAGATTTTTTTTCATCCCATTTTCAAATACTCTACATATACTACATATACATACATACAGAAATGATCAGGACTGAACATATATATATATATACTTTTTATATATTAACTGCATTTTGTTTTTTCCAGGGAACCCTTAAAAATGGAATACAAGTTGCTGTGAAGACACTTTCTGCTGAATCAAAGCAGGGGGTGCGTGAGTTTCTAACTGAGATTAATACTATATCAAATGTCAGGCATCCAAACCTTGTTGAGTTAGTTGGGTGCTGTGTTCAAGGAAATGACCGGATTTTGGTCTATGAATATGTAGAAAATAACAGCCTTGATCGCGCATTATTAGGTAAATTCAGCAAAAGTTGTAGTGTGGAAGATGATCTTTGTGCACAAGGGAGTACGATCATGTAATTTGTTTTTGTTTTCTTGTGCTTCCAGGTCGATCAAGTACAAATATTAAGCTGGACTGGAGAAGAAGATCTGCTATTTGCATGGGTACAGCTAGGGGTCTTGCATTCCTTCACGAAGAACTTGTGCCACATATTGTGCATAGAGACATCAAAGCTAGTAATATACTTCTTGACAAAGACTTTAACCCGAAGATCGGAGACTTTGGGTTGGCTAAACTTTTCCCAGATAACATCACTCACATTAGCACAAGAATAGCAGGAACAACGTATGTTACTTTACAATTTTTTTTCTAGTTGATTGTTATTTGTTGTTTGACATTGCATCTTTCTTGCTTATGTTCAACATTCTTGATTCTTGATTCTTAAATTCTTATGGTGAACTTTTGTTGCATCTACTAGTTGTTTAAGACCAAGTTTTAATTATTGTGTTGCAGTAGATGTTCCCCAAATTGTATAGGTTTGTTTTCTGGATCCTCTTTCTCTTTTATGAAGTTAAAAATTTTATTATAGCTAAAAAAGACTAAAGCCTCTATACATGCAAGGTATACAAAAGAGTAATATAAATAAATAAATAAATAAAAGAAAAAGAAGCAAAGTGACAAAAGCGGATTAGGAAACTCATCACCAAAATATCTTTAGCTCTTCCACTCAAAAAGAGTATAGACTAGCCTATATTGAACAAGCACCCTTGTTTAGTTACAATAGTCAATGTAATCAGCAAAACCTACATGTGAACAAAGCACCAGATAAGAAATGAAAGGTGAAAGAAGAAGGCGTATATCAGAGATATATATTAAAGAAGTTAGAAACTGCTTACCCAGTACACCAGATGCGCCGACACCATCCTACACTAAACCGTTCAGAGAGATTCTCTTCTGAATCACATGGAACATGCAAGTTATTCAGGACGATAGCAATCCTTAAAGGGGAAATTTGCACCCCTTGCACACTGCAAAGTTGGAACTTGCAACCTTATCAATTACCAATATTATGGAGGGGCTCTACTTCGGAATGTTACTGAGTTATTGACATCACTGAAATTTATCCTATCCTTACATATTGGAGTTAAAACAATATGACCTTGTGTGATTTAAAGGGATTCCTAAGACAAAAATTTGAACCTTATATTTTCAATTGAAATTGATCATAGTAAAATGTGTAGCCCTTTGCTAGACTAGCAACAATAGCCTAGTCATCATTCAGGAACATATAGTCAATGATGGACAATTGAGACCTTAAAGGAAGTGACTATGGGAAAAGCAAGGAATGTCTTTGTGAATACATATAGTGGTTTTCTTAATGATCAAGTTACCAAAGTGACAGATTGATGTTTGTTTGCCATGTCACTCATGAGTACTTTGAGTAGAGGATTAGAACCTTCCTTTCCTCATTTAATATTTCCTAGTTTGAAAATATAAGTAGTTGCTTACGGACATGGCATCGTTGCTTTGGCAGGGAATCTATTTAATATAAGTTCCACACCCCAATGGACGTCTCCGTCAGCTTTGCACAGAATCTTTTCTTGGTAGACTTGATACATTTGATGATGGGGAAAAATTTGAAGTGTAAAATTGAGATGGAAGTTCCATTTTTTGGTATCCAAAAAATCTCTTAAAGGAATTTTCTTAAATGAATATTGAGGTTCATTTTTTCCATTCCTCTTAATTTTCATCCCTCTGATTACCAGTTCCAGACTGGGTTGTGATATTTTGATTTATTTCTGTAATTCTTATTCTTTTAAGAGGCGTTTACTTTTTGAAACTTGGCCAATCTATACTTTTCCTATAGAATTAATCCCCCCTCCCCCACTCCCACTTCTGCTTTGCATGAAATATGCCCCTCTGAAATGCACCAAAACCATTACATATCTTTGTAGAAAAAGTAACATAATAATAATTCCAACCTTGAAATTAATGTTTCATGGGTTTGATATAAGGGAATATATACTAATTCCTACCTTGCTTCTGATCAATGCAGTGGTTATTTGGCACCTGAATATGCATTGGGTGGTCAGTTGACAATGAAGGCTGATGTGTTCAGCTTTGGGGTCCTTGTTCTCGAAACAGTTAGTGGCAGAAGCAGTGCAAGGGCAGACTGGGGAGGGATGCAGAAGTTTCTCCTGGAATGGGTGAGTCAATTTTCCCTTCAAGTTTCAATTATGTTCTTGGTAGCTTCAAATTTTTACTGCTGTCTCTCCCATTAGTATATTGGCCGTCTGGTTTTGCTAGTATCTATTCCTTTGTAACGTTTGACATCTTCTAACTTCTTGCCGATTAGTCTTATTCTTCTTATGTCTTCAGATAATGGATTTTCTTCCTGGTAATTGCTCTGTATAATGAATTTTCAATTGCAACAAACTTATATATTTACGTAGAAGTTTGAATAAACAAATAGACTCTTTCAAAAACTTAAAAATCAGTTGGAATTTTTGGAATGTAGATTACTTGGTTTTAATTCTATTCCTATTGGTTTGAGTATCTCATTTTTTTTGTAACTCTCTCTCAACAAACCCTTAATCTGTAGATAATTAGCTCCGATAATTGATGTGTTTTACTATGAAGAAGACAGAACTTCCACTTGCGGGCCCACAATAAAAGTAGAATACAAAGAAAGCTAGAAAGAAAGAAACTAGTTTCAACACATTTAAGCCAATAAAGAAGGATGTTGGAATTGGTTTTGGTTTGATAATTTAAACATTCCATCTGACATTCTAAACTAGTTTCTTGTTAGACTTGCTCTTGTATTATTCATTAGTCATCCTATTCCTTAAAAAAAATAATTGTGTTTGCTTCATTAGGCATGGCAGCTCCATGAAGAAGGCAAACTCTTAGAGCTAGTGGATCCAGAGCTGGGAGAATTCCCAGAGGCAGAAGTTGTCAGGTACATGAAAGTAGCTTTTTTCTGCACCCAAGCAGCAGCAAACCGAAGGCCACTAATGAGCCAAGTTGTTGACATGCTCTCGAGGAACATCCGGCTCAATGAGAAGCAACTTACAGCCCCAGGTTTCTTCCAGGATTCAACCAGTGTCAGTGGGGAACCTTCGAATAGAAAGTCGGCCTCTGACTCGACTAGCTACCAAATGAGCTCTGTCCCTGTCACCATCACTGAGATTACCCCTAGATGAAGAATGAAGCATTTACTTGCATTGAACCCAAGTCAGTGAAGTGTATGCTTCAATTCAACAAAAAGAGTTTGAGTCAAGACTACAGGCAAAACGGGAAGATTAACACATCAAAGTCTCGCATTGGTTTACAATTTTTTTCTCTCTTTAATTTTCCAGTTCTTTTTCTTCTCTTGGGGGTTGTGGAGAGCAGAGTTAAAATATGATCTATTTTTTTGGTGGAAGTTGGGAATTTGTATTGTTGTAGATAGTGCAACGGCTTTCTATAGTTATTTTTCCCTTTATCATGACTAGGGTGCGTTGCACGTGTAAATTTTTATGAAAAAAGATTAATGAATGAAACATAATTTGAATAATATCACTAAGATAAAATGTTTGAAAATCAAGTTATATAGGTATTTATAAGACATAATTTCTGACATTACACCGCATGCAATGCACATGTAATATTTTTTAAAAAAAATATCTTAAAGGAATCAACTATATTGTAAACAATACAATGAAAATAAATAGCTAAAGTTGTTAAAAATTTTCATTTATAAAGATTTTTAGAGATTTAAAATTATGTAAAAATAATATTAAATTAATAAATATGAATTCAGTATGTTTTATAATTTTCATAGTAGAAATAAAATCAAATTGTTTGATAAAATTAGTAGTTAAATTGCATTTATTTTTTTTTATTTTTTATTGAATAATAGATTGAATGTAAATTATACCATATTCAGTTATTTGACAACCAAGTTATTTAAGTATTTATAAAAAAATTTGATTTGATTTGAAAAAAATATATTTAAATTTGTGGTATTTTATGAAATCATACTTATTAATAGAATTTTAATTTAATTTAGAGTACTTTTATTGTAACTAATAAAAGGCATATTTTCACAGCGACATTTTTCAAAAACCAACCGTTGGATCACTGTGATTTTTTGCAAGCATGACATACAGAAAAGGGACACCTAATCCAACGGTCAGTTTTACGAATTGTTATCTAAAATTGGCTATATGAAGGCAACCTTACGCAACTTTGCGCAAGGCCAGGATGCGTAAGGCCGACCTGAGCATAGCATTCTTATATATATATATATACACACACACACAACTAAAGTATAATAATTTTTTATTTTAAAAAGAATTATACACAAATAAGAAAACTTAATAAAAAATGGGCAGTTGTAAAGTTATTAAAAATAAAAAGGTAATTAAAAAGAAGATTTCTAATAAAGAAGTTAAAGAGATTTTAAGTAATTAAAATTATAGAAGGCATAAATGTCATTATAATTTATAATAAGGGTATTTTAGTGAATCAATAGTTTTTCCATCATTTAGACTTTTATAAGTAGTATAGATTTAGCACAAGAAACTACTCCAAATTCCCTCTCTCTCTCTCTCTCACTCACACACAAACACACACACGAACCATTGCCAATGATGTGTTGGTCTAAGTGGACAAATTTCGGATTTCGAGCATATAAAAATACCTCGATTCCCATTTATTAATGTTAGAGAGGGTTTGAAATAAAGGTAGACTCCTATCGCTCAGTTTAAAACAAAAAACAGAAGAAATGTACACGCAAGAGTTACCCAAACTACAAGAAGTCATCCCAACAGACAAGTGAATTCTTGCCCACATGTGCATAGATCCTGCAAAAGTTACCCAAAACACAAAAAAATCATCCCAACAGACAAACGAATGCTTGCAGAACCATGCACAGTTGCGAATTGTTTCAGGGTAACTCTTCAATAGTGATCTCCAAGCAAATTTAAAACAAAACAATCCAATTATCACCAGGTAGATTGCATATTTAGCTCTAGTGCCCACTAGAAGCCGCAAAAGATAAGACCTGCTGCTCAGTACTCTCAAGAAGAAAAAATATATACCATTTTTATATAATATAAGTAGAACTCCACAAAAGACAAATTTTGATTTGCGCAAAAGAAATGGCAAATCTTTATCCGAAAAACATAAAATTCCATAAACAATGTGAAACAATTTCACAGTTTCAAGTCATAATCCATAAACACGAATTTTGATTTGCGCAAAAGAAATAGAAAATCTTCATCCGAAAAAATAAAATTCCATAAACAATGTGGAACAATTTGACAGTTTAAAGTCAAAATCCATACAGATATATCCTAAAACAAAGTAATTATAGGTCTCTCTGCAGTGAAAGCTGCAGATTGTAGAGCAAACTACTACGCTAAATCCTTATTCTCAGAAACAAATGGCATCGTGACATAGCAAGCACCAAGAGATTAGAAACTTGGAAAAATAAAACAATTTTTAAAAAAAAAAATAGAATGGGAAAAGGTTAAAAAGGTATAGTATGCAATCAAGCAGTTGGCACTGTCTCGGTTTCTGTAGCGGGCTGGCCCTCGGCTGCAGCAGGGGCTGCTTCCTTTTCAGATGTGTGAGGGGAACCATTTGAGGTGGCATCTTTGGCGGGCAACGCAGGTGCTTCTCCTGCTGCAGATTTAGTTGCATTTGATGCTGCATCCTTTCCATTTTTGGCATCTTTTCCATCCTTGTTCTCTTTTCCATCCTTGTTCTCCTTTCCATCTTTGGCATCTTTGGCATCTTTGGCAGGTGCAGGTGGGGGCGGTATCATGTGAGGAGGTGGAGTGTGCTTTAGCTTCACAAGAATCTGCCGCATCCTTGAAAGATCCGTGGGTTTCCCTGGCTTTGGACCCTGGATGACTGTGATCGATGGCTTCCTGTCTTGATCCTTCTTGCCTCTCCTCTTTTCAATATTGGGAACCTCATAAGGAATGAGCTCTGCAATTGCTTTCCAGTATTGTTTGTCGGCTTCTTTATGGAACTTCTCTTGATTAGCCAAGTATAACTGCTCCCAGACATTATAGTATTAAGAAAATCAAAACAGAAGTAGAAAATAAAACGGAAGTACTAAGATTAAATCTACTAAGATTAAATCTACTGGAATCTCTACCTTCTCTCTTTCTCTGTTATTGGTCTTGTTAGTCTCAATGTTAAGCTTCCTTTTCTCATAGAAAGCTCGTTTATACTCCTCAGCTTCTTCAATAATCTGGTTTCGCATTTCCTTCTCCCTCTTCTCCTTCTCCTCAAGTTGAATGGCATTTTGACTGCACCAGTGAAACCAAAGTTCTACTGGATTAAATTTTGATTGACAAGTAGTGTAATTGAAAGAAAACACCTAGTGCAGTAACTGTAGTGAACACCAGATCACCAGACGTTTAATTTTGGTCAAATATGTTTGTTTCACTCCATCAGTTACCAAATCTAGATTCATGAAAAAATAAAAAATAAAAAAAATAGCAATCTCATCCTAAGAAAAAGGAATGCCAGGTGTCAATCTACCAGAAAAAAGAAGATGGGGATAGAGGTTGAGTTGTCAATGTCCTAACCTAATTTGAAAAATAAAATAAAAATGAATCAAATGAACTCTTCATGGATCAAAATGAACTCTTGTTGTGAAATGAACTCTTCATGGATCAAAATGAATCTACGCTATTAAACACTAGCTAAAAGGATGTTATTAGTGTTAGTCATAATTGAATGGTTATCTAAAAGGATGTCATTAACCATTCAGTTATGACTAACACTAATGGTATCTTGTTGTGAAACTAAGTTTTCAATAATATCAACTAAGTTTTTAAATTTCTCTCTATAAATGAAATCAAATGATTCAGTTTTCCTGATAATACGTTTGCTCAAAATCAAAGATCCGCAAGAAGTATGAAAGAACACAATAATGCAACAGTATAGAAACAAAATTTAACTCACAACACAGTTTCGGCCAACAGTTAATTACACAATTGGCTCAATAACAGAAAACAACCTAAGAAATCCGTGTTAAACTCCCTGAAAGATAAGGCGATGCAGATCTAAGGACATCGCAACGAAACAACAGATTTGTGCAGTTAAAAAATAATAATAATGTTAAAGCAAGCTAAATATTTTCTTTCTACACATGTATCAAATGATTTGGTTTTTCTAATTATAAAATTCCTCACAATAAAAATGAGCAAAAACCATAAGAAAAATATGAATGCAACAGTGAAAATACAAAACTCAAATCATAGCACAATTTTAGACAACTAATCCCAAATTAAGCTCAATAACCCAAAACAAATTATGAAATCCAAATTAATCAGCTCAAACAATTACGGATCTAAGCACATTCTTATACACAACAGATCAGATCAATCAACACAAAATCTCGAGAACTTAACCAAAACCAAAACGATTCAAAACATACCGCCTCCATTCGCGAAGAGCGAACCCTTCCTCCTGCATTTCGTTCGGCGGCGGAAGCACCGGCCCGTCTGAGGAGAAAATACCTTCCGTTTCTTCACCGATATCGTACGCTTGCCCGTTACCGTTTGATACAGGGATCGACGAGAACGGAGATTGCGAGTAGTCAGGGTTTGGATCGTCAGCAACAGAAGAAGAACCAAATCCGTAGATCTCAGAACTATCAACGTTATGTGAGACGTGGTCCACGGTCACCTCATCGTCCGCTCCGGGGAAGCCGGACTGCGGAGGATCTCCGGAAATGTCAACGTCGCCAGCAGCAGCATAGTCATCGTCGACGCCCTCTCCGGCGGCGAAGTTAGAATAGGATTCGTAACGCTGGGAAGGGAGGCGAGGGTCGTAGCCGAGATAGCCGTCATCGTCGAAGGGACGATTCGAAGATCTCACTTCTTCTCCGTCATTGCTGAATGTATCAAACGAAGACATCTCTACCTGCTTCTCTCTCTCTCTCTCTTTCTCACTCTAGAATTTTTCTGGGTAAGTAATCTATGAAAGAAAGCGGAAACGTGAGTCACGCTTTGAAAGTTTCTATCCCTTTTATATACTTCACGGTGAAGGATGCCAACATTACATCTGATCTGATTATCTTAAAAATAAATAAATAAATAAATGTTGCATAAATAATTAAATATACTAGAAATTTTGTTAAGAAAATAATAAAAAAATTGGATTAAATTATATAAATAATTTAATATTGGGGTAAAAATTTTTACTTTAGTGCATTTAAAAAATATATGAAAAGAGGTTCTATTATGCTAGTAAGGATCATACGTTTGGATTTGCTTGGTACTTGGGTGATGTGTCATAATCTGGATCATCTGCACATTACCCAAATGAAAAGCGAGATCATGACACATCACCCAAACATATCCAAGCCCAAGCAAAAGATCCATACTCGCTGGTATATTCTATGGTTCACTTAATTTTATCTAAATTTTGGTACTGATAAAATTACTCATTTACTTATCTGCAACTGATGGGAGCGCAAATTAACTACTTAAATTGATTGTCAATAGACAGATACAGGAAGTGTGTTTAATTCAACGGTCGTTTTTTCAAATTCTATTTTGCAATTGATAATTTGTACAAATTGTCCTGAGAGTAATTAGTAATGTCATAAATTAACTTGTGCTTGAATGAGTATATGATTTTAATAGTTGAGCGGAGAGAATGGCTTCTTAATAGATGTTTAGATAAATTTATTTGCATTTTTTAATTCAGTTCAACTCATCAACCAACGATCTCATTTTTTGGAGTGCACAGTAATTTTATTTAGTTAAGAATGTTTTTCAGATGGGCTTTAGAATTATGGTTGGGCTGGACAGGGGGTTATACCTTTTAATCCAAAGTTCCAAACTTGAGTTCCAGTGGATCTCAGGCTGTGCAAAGTTTACTACATGTTCCTGACGGCCTGAAGTGTTAAATTATGCAGGTGAAATATTTACATTGTAGCTTCTTGTTGTAAATGGTAGGATTCCTAATGCCCAAACACTGGTATGGAAAATTGGGAATGTCTTTAGACAATTCATTTTTGTTTATTCTCGTATACCAAACATTCTTTACTCAAAAATAAAAAAATAAAAAAAGAGGAAAAAGGTTGAAAGATTTAGGGTTTCCAATCTCAACCTAAAAGAAAGGAAAAAAGTTAAAAAGATTAGGGTTTCCAATCTCAATCTAGTATTCACACCCACACCCACACCCAAAAGAAAAGAGTCAAGGATTTGGGGTAGAGAATTGGTTGAGAGACCTATCCTGTGAGTAAGATATAGGGGTTGGTACAAAGGAAACAAAATTCATTATTTCAACACCTTGGGTGAACTTAAATGGGGCCATTGAAAGTTGGCTGCTTGCTTGATAAACAATCCTATGCATTAGACCCATGTACCACATTATCACCCACTCTGTTTTCCTCCTCTTGATTTGTTTCTCCCCTTGAAGAATGTATCAACAATCATTCTAGACACCATCAGAAGTCATTCTTCTTTCAACTTGCTACCCTAATGCATCAAACAACTCATGAGTAAGATCAAGTGATATGAAAAATTCCAAACAATGGATTTTAACCAGTGAAAAACTGTATTACATCAGCTCGGTTTGGATCGCCGCTATGCAAATTCACCGACGTTGGGAATCTGACAATTCAACATACTCTTTATCTACTAACAGGTTGAGAGCAAC
Organism: Hamamelis virginiana; assembly: GCA_017140935.1. Lineage (NCBI taxonomy): Eukaryota > Viridiplantae > Streptophyta > Magnoliopsida > Saxifragales > Hamamelidaceae > Hamamelis > Hamamelis virginiana. The sequence goes on from JAESVK010000248.1 coordinate 487,503, forward strand.
TTAACAGGAAGAAAGGATGAGAGAAAAAAAGAAGCCAGTCAATTGAGCTGCAGCAAGCCAGTCAATTGAGCTGCAGTTAAACTGTCAATGGTTAGTATGCACTGTGGGCATAGCCAGAAGTTGACCTTTGATCAGCGCCATATTCCGTAACTTCAGCCAAAAATAAACATCAAGACTTTGACACAAATCCAACCCAAGGAGGCTCTCACTGCAGTTCGTGGCACGGATGGCATCATCCACATGAAAGAAGTCGGGGCTATGTGGCACCGCCTTCTGGTCCTTGTGAGACTCCTGAGCATTTTGAGGAGAAAACACTGATACAACAGTCCATGAAAATCCGAAATGTGGACATCTTAGAATTGTGGTCACTTGACAAAGCATCACTCCCTCCTTGCCAAAGAATTTAAAACTAAGCCATAAGATCGATCCGGTAGGAGTACCACTTTACTTGGAACTAAGTATTGTGAGAACTGAGAAGACTCAAAAGGTTAGCAGTCAACTTGAGGATCCTGGACCTCTACAGCCCCTTGTCCTTCTGTGTTATGTACAATACATATGTCCCAACAGCTGCTATCCCAGAAGATGAGTTAAAAGGGTGTACTGGTTTTTCAGGGAACAGGGGAAGCATTCTTGGGATATCTAGCAGAAGGCATTCGCTGCAGAACTCGTGAAAAATCCGGCTTTAACCGTTTACTTGACATTCCTTGCAATGACCTGATTCACATTATCAAAATACTCAATAAAAGAGCGAATAGTGTAAAGAGACATTGGAACTTCATGTTTGTATAAAACACGGGAATCTGACTAATTACAAACAGAACCCCCCCCCCCCCCCCCCACAATAAAAAGGCCATAGAGGCCATTATCCAATGTTGATCCCGCCAATGTGGGTCATGTGAGGGGTGAGCTGGATATGGTCCTAACCTCCGATATTAAACAGGAAAAGGGCACATCTAGGAGTTAATTATGTTGATGTATTTATATATGGAAAGCCAAAAAGAAAACACAGAACTTCATGATAAGAGTCCTGGTGTCATTTGCTCTGTTTCTACTTCCTATGTGTTTTCAGCTAAACAGCAACCATCTGAACCACGAGATCTTTCGTGCCCCCCCAACTCCCGGCTTAGAGTCCGCTAAATATTTCCAATTTCTTCTGGGATCTGAAACCTTTTTTTTTTTTGGGGGGGGGGATGCAGAAATTTGAGTTGAATGGGACCCAACCCCCTCACCCTACCCCACAAGAAAAGAATCCCCAACCCTTCAAGAAGAAAAAACAGAAACGAGCATAATGCCTACAATAATCAGCGGTATAGTTGGCCGTTACTCAACTTTTCTTAAAGTAACCCTAATGTAGCAATTATTGTATTGAAGAAAAAAGAATTGGCTACCAGATGGTAGCAACAAGTACAATAACTCACCTTGGAGAACCCTGACGTTTATGAGTATACGGGCCAAGCATGGATTTTAGACTTCCAAGGGCCTTTTCTGCAGCCTAAGGAAAAGCACATCCAGATGCTCAGAACACAGGTGATTATGAAAAATGAGGATAGAAATTATTCAAGTAAGAAGAAAGCATAGGAGTTCAGTAGAAGAAAAAAGTAAAAAACATAAAAGGCACAATACCTGCATCTTAGCCTCATCCCATGTTAACCCAATACCTTTCCCCAATACCTGTCCATTTATTTCGACCTGAACCATAATACCAAAACAGAAAAAGATTTACCAGAATGAAGCAGGAACAGTGCCTTGTTAAATATCATAAAAATAACCAGAAAGGTGTTTGGCTTCTATGTAGAACATTATGTTGGTATAATTCTTAAACAAGCCCCATTATATGCCATTTAGTCAAGAAGCCATCTCTAGGATGTTGAGCGCCCAAAGATACAAAATATAAGGCAATTGTATGACTTACAAATCAGTTCCCATAAATCTCTAAAACATGATTCCAGCCCCCAAATGTTCATTTTTTTTTCCCTTAAATGAAAAGTCAACTGGATAATTGGTACAAATTTTGAGCCACTAGTCATCCAAGAAATGGCTCGCCACCTAAATGACCAATAATGTACACACATAGAACTTCCCATATGCAGTATAAAAACCAATCTAAAAATTTTAAATCCACCGTGAACAGAGACTTAAGCACTCACATGAGACATGAATGTAAGAAAACACAGACAAAATTAAAAGTTCAACCCTAGCTAAATGAGAACCTAATTTAAATCTTAATTATGATAATTAATTGTTAAAATATAAATAGCATCGTGATAATCTGGTTCCTGTAGTTCATTTTCTCTTGATTGAGTTTTAGGCATTTCACCCTATTTGAAACTTGAAACTTGAGAACTTGAAAGGATATCATAAAATCCATATAAAATTATAAAGCACGTAATCTCGTAATATGCTAACCTGTGCATATACTTCGTCTTTCTGGGTTGAATTCGCTGAAACTGGAGGCTGAGCTTGAAAACTTACACCAAGGCCCTCCATCATGCACTGAATAAGTAAGGTAAATCCATGGCATGTCAATAATACAAGGACTTAAAATTAAGGTACCACAGTAGTAATAAAAAGAGAAAGCAAAAATGCTCAAGTTCTTGAGATCTTACTAATTCTTTTAGTGCAGAGACTGAACCAATTGATTTCTTAGAGCCTTCCAGCCTAGGGTCCAGAAGCCTGGATGGCTCTGATGTATTTGAAAATGACACAGATTCCTCCTTGGGCAATGGCTGATACCCAAAAGAATTTGCATCATTTATGAAACCATTTTCATTTGTATTAGGAAACCTACTCACATCCCCATGTACTGAACTAGAATCAGGTCTAACATGTGAAAGATATCTATCTGCAAAAAAATTATGCAGTATAGTCAGAATCATCCAGAAAATGCTATCAGAGTAGATATTTTGAATTAAGAGGATATTCTCCCAAATATATTTCCAGAGAGAGGAGATGAAGTAACGTATATCAAACATACGCTAAATTAGAAATACACATAGTACCAGAACTAGGTAATGTGGCATGTTTAAGGCATTCTGTACACTAGCATAAAACTACCTTGGTTTGGCTTGTGATTGGGTGTCTAATGCTCAGACCATCGACAAGCCTGAGATTTAAAGAATCTAGAAATTGAGTTCCCTCCAGAAAAATTTGGTTGTCAAACACATGTTAAGCATTTCATGTTGCTTACATACACTTTTCTAAACACAAACAAAAACTTTTCATGTCCATTTTACCCACTTAATCGCAGCCCCAGAAAAAATTGCCAACTATATATTGATTTTTGCCAATGCTTGTTTGGAAAGCACTTTATATAAAATTCTTATGGTCAACGGACTATATGTTTCTACCAAATACATATTGCAACATAAGTTTGTTTATGAATAATGATGAATTTCTGATCTGCCACTGATTGCCTATTCTCTTCCTCCATATGGTCCAGCTACCTTCATAATTAGGGTATGCAGCAGGCAATGCCAGGAGAATATTCATTCTCTTGTCAACAGTTATATCGGCTTTAGGAGTTGGGGACCATATTCTTCAAAAAATCTCTATTGGTGGAATCCTTTGGTTTAAATGTAAACAAATGAATTAAAGGATATTTGACATGGTGGAGAGTTCAGCACATGATGTGGATACCAAAATAGTTTCAGTAGAGTTTTAATTATAATACGTAGTTGACCCTCTAATGAAGAATAATTAATAAAATAATAGTCTCTAACAATAAATAAATATTTGAAGAACCAAATTGCTCCATGGTAACAAATAAATAATTTAAATAACAACCATATAAATATAATTTAAAAGAAAATAAAATACCGAAAAATCCTATTATATTATTAGCTAATAGGATAAATGGATAACATATAGAATCATTTATAATTTATAGAAAAATATATAAGAAATATTGTTAAACATTTATCAACAATAAGAATCTAAAGAGTGGGCTAGCTATCTCACCAAATGGTAATAGAAAAAATTACACACTTAAAAATAGCTAACTTCCATCCCTTAGTAGTAGAATCAATTGTCCTTTGTTAGTTAGGCAACGAGTTCATTAAACGAGCGTGGCTAACATTCCACTGTTGCAATGGATAAATGTAAAAAATTAGAAACTATTGCATTCATGAAAAGGGTAGACCATCTGTGACAAAGACCAGTAACTGTGCTAGTGACGAGTGACATGGCTTAGGGTGAAGGAGATCCATGAATGAAGAAAATACTAAAAAAAGGGAGTGGTTTAAAGTAGTAAGAAAAGACATGGTGTTTGATTTGATCAAAAGCATGGCTCTATATAAAATTGAATGGCGACACAAAATTCAAGTAGCCCACCCTAAATACTTGCTGACAAATGCTTTCTAAAGTTAAAATTGAAATAAAAACTTGAAACTTATATTGAATTTAAAGTGGTTGTGCCTCTATACACCTTTAGTGAATGTTTACTAAACAACCAATACATCTATATTGTTAAGAATAAAAAATGATTTCCACCCCAAAGAATTGTTACTGAGAAGTGCTTCATTATGAAGCACTTACCTAAGATATAAGCTACAGAAAATATGCACAAATTTACTCTAGACAACCCAAAATTTGGGCTATAGACAATGGGAAAATGTGCAAATAAGTATCAACAAGTATAACAATAAGAAATCTTACTAGCTAAATTCATAAGAGAACCCTCTGCAGCTTGATGTTGGGCTTCCCTTCTTGATCTACCAATTCCATCACCAATTTTTTCTCCTGAAAACCAAACCTACAAGAAGAAAGCAATAAACAACATGAGTTTATTAAGGTATGTCATTTCTTATATATATATATATATTGAGAGAGAGAGAGAGAGAGGAGTAATCAGGTGCATAGTAGCCCACTTCATCATCATTCATCACCACATGGTATCAGCTTCAAACTAGAGGGTCATATTGGAATTTACGGTTTCACCCATCCAACCCCCAATTAAATCACAAATATTCAGTATACTTGGCCCTCACTGGATTAGGTCAATACTAGTCCTGGTTTACCTCATAGGTTGTCCTACAAAAGTTAAAAATTTATCACCTTCTAGATAGAGAAACAAAATGTTTTTATTTTGCAGATGCTTGATGCGTTAAGGAAAGGCGAAGTTCACTTTTTTTATGAATTTGAAGAAAATGTGCAAGATGTAATCGGCACAAATGAACCAAACCCCCCACGCAAAGGAAAAACACGCACAAACACACTCACAGACACAAAACAAGAAGTTATCACCCCAAAATATTCCATAAAAGGGGGCATAAATGACAACAGGAATAGTCTTTTGTGAGTATTGTTTCATAGTTGAAGTTTGATGACTTCATTTGATTCAATAAGAATGTTGTTTGTTGTTGAACTCCTCATCTTGTTGCCATAAATAGCTCTAATCTGAATTCTAAACACTGCTGGCAACCAAAACAAAAACAGTTCTCATTCTACAAGTACCTTTATTGTTTAAATGGACAGAGAATTTCCATTGGAAGAAAATGCAGAACAGCCATCATGTTCCTTATTACAATTAACCAATTGCAAATTGCTTATATTGAAGTTAAAACCGAGAACAGAAAACTAAGCATCACATTTTGGATTAACTTAACAATCTTTAATATCATATATATATATATGATAAGTAAGGAATTTTGTCAGAAAGTAAAAGAAAGAGGCCAAAAGACCGGATATATACAAACCAAAAAAGAAAAAAGAAAATAAAAAATCAAGACTAAAAGCAACTATCCAAAAAATCAAATAAAAAAACTGAATAGCGACAATCCAAAGGCACCAAACCGAAGAAACAAAGCCTTAAGAAGAATCTCCTTGAGGACTCCAAGATGGTGCTCTTCATTATCAAAGATTCTCCTATTTCTTTCCTTCCAAATGATCCAAAAAATACTATTGGGAAACCCTGAATCACCTTCCAACTTCTATCACCACCTAGTATCACCCAACCACTCATGGGATTTTTAACCGAATTGGGGAACGCCCAACAAACCCCCACCAAGTAAAGGACAAAAGAAAAATCTGTCCAGTGAAGGAGTAAAGAATAAAGATGTGATTGATTGACGGATTCCTCCACACTCACATAAAATACACTAATTTTGCAAGAACCACCCTCTACTCACCAAGTTATCCACAGTAAGGCATTTATCCTTAAGGGCTAGCCATACAACAAAGAAAAAAAGAAAAAAAAAAAGGAAGACAGTGCATAGAAACCCAAAACCCGCTTTAATGGGAATGGATTAGTGCTTCTTCCTTTCAAGAGCAAGGAGAGATAAAGTGATTTGACCTACAAAAATCCATTAGGACCCAACTTCCACACCAAAGAGTCTTCTCTCTCACTATGAACAGTATTCCCAAAAAGCAAATCAAACTGAGAAGACACTCTCCAGCTCCCAATCCTGAAAGTCTCTACAGAAATCGGATTCCAATGCATAGTCACCCTTCAGCCAAGCTTCCTTATTGGAAGCAATAACAACCAAGCCAGAATATAAGTCCATGAGAGGAGAGTCGCCACACCACTTGTCCAGCCAGAATCTCACCCTACTACCATCTCCCACTTGAAAGGACACACCATTGCCAAATTCTCAAAGCCCTTGCATAATAGCTTTCCACATCTAAACACCATGAGAGCCTCTGACCTCTGTAGTCCACCACTCTCATTGTATTTCCAAGCAATGACTGACCTCCAAAGGCTACCTCTCTTTAAAGCAAATCTCCACAACCATTTACTAAGCAAGGCACAATTAAAGCTGGAGACAGATCTAATGCCAAGCACCACAAACCCAGCCCAACACACACACACCCAAAATTAGGCAAGCAAACAGAATGCCAATCCACTTAATATCAAATCAGTGTCCAATTCAATGGATTCCAGCAAATATAATCAACAACTCTTCTATAGTTAAAACTATATCTTAGGGTGATAAAATTTGCCTTAGTGGATAATCTATTTGAAAAATCCAATATCAGCTTGATTTTTAACCACCGTGTATAGGGATTCAGTTTAGCTTCATTGGAATCAACCTAATTCCTAAGATTCCAAAGTTAGAGACCTTAGTTCCCGGCTACTTAAGTTGCCTACCCAAATCCCTTCTCCTTTCAGCTCGCTCTATCTGGAGCCATATCCTCCGATAAATAGATGCTATCTTGTATTTTATTTTCTTGCCAGTCTCAGTCCATGCTAGTTTTGATCTTCTTCATGTCCTTTGGACGCCTTCAACTTATATCAAATCACTCTATACACTCTTGCAGTCATTGGTTTTTGTTGCACACAGCCAAAATATCTTTAGACAACTTTACCTCACAATTGCATTCATTTTCTCCATGACATGACCAAAATTGTTTGACTTCTTTCATCCAATATGCATACACTTCTACTTGTTTCCAGATGAGCAAGGCATTAGCATTTAAATGTCTGCCTAGGTTTTCCTAATTTCCATTTCCTTGCCATATCTTGTAATATGATTTCCCGTCTCTTTACCATAAGTTTCTTTGTAAAACTGATATTTTACATTTGGATTCTCCAGAAGCTTCTATTTCAACACTTCCATTGCTGGTTCTTCTTTAAAATGAGCTAGCATCTTTACCTCTTGATGAGAATATCCATGTGAGCAATCGACGTTAAAGTCTTATAGAGCCACACTAATACGGTCATATGATAAAAATAGGAATATCTGTTTGTAAGTACAATCCAGTAACCAAGGATTAGAAAATTATTAATAACAAATGAAGAAAGAGAGTAGTACAATAAAGTTGACATCATAACATAAACTACAATAAGAAAAAAACAAAAGGAACCAAAACAGTTTGTGGCTTTGTGCTTTGATTTCTAGCCATTTCGAAAGAAAACATAAATTCTTATTTAAAAAAATAAAATAAAGGAAGCATAAAAGTCTTATCACCCATCATCCATCTCCCAAAATACAAAAACTGACCGGGAAAATATATATATATATATATATATATATATATATATATATATATGCAGCTTAGCAAATAAGATTAAAATTTAAGCAAAGTGAAAAGATTAATTGGAGTCATCATTTTCAAGAAGATGGAGAACTCAATCAAAATATGGGCAGCAATAAACACACCCGCTAGATATAAGCCTTAAAATTAAAGATAAATCTTTGAGGTAAATATATGACCAACACAATGTATGAAATACCTTCGATGTGAACAATATAATGTGCGCATGTGATAAGGTATTCAATATTTTGCAGCAAAGCATCTACTAGGTCATAACCATGGAATTAAATGATCCTAACATCAAAATCTATCTAATCAGCTCAATGATGGAAGTTAGATCAGGAAACCAATTCAACAGACTGACAGTTGTCTTCATCTGATCAAGGTTAGTAGTCTCCTAGAAAAGACCAACCAGGAAGGTAGGAGGTCCCAATTTCTAGGCAATTAGCATTGATTCTGACTGAACCTGGAAATTTTTCATATAATTGAATCATTATACTATTAGAAGTATGTTAGTTGAAGAGTTTAAACAACCTCAATAGAGAACTGCAGTTCCGTGCTAGCAACCAAAGTCTGCCTGAACTCAACCTACAAATAATCATAATAGACATAAACTTAGATGACACAAAAATAAAATAAAAGGCATAACGCTCAGCTCTTAAATTCTCTTTCACAATATAACCTTTATTTCATACCTTGGTTCCACACTTCATAGCAATTTCCTGTAACATTCCAGCTGGAGTTTCTACATATGGAACACTTCGTCCAGATTCAAAGTCAAGATTCCTGTTGCTGGAGGATGATCGACCCAAAGGAACCTCCTCACCTTCAAAACATAACTCCCATGATACAACAGAAGACTTCACAGAAAGCAACTAGAGTGATCGTTCAAAATAAGAATTGAAGTAAAACGAGAATTGCCAGCAGAAATATTCCAAAATCCATTTTAACATCTTTGATAGCTTATAAAAACAAGTATATCACCAGGGAACGTTAAAAAACTAATAAGCTTTCACTGAACTGAACTGAAACAAGAATTTGAATTAAAATTATGCTCATAAGGACTAATGAATCATGACGAACATAACATTTGGCTTGTCAAACTCATGTTTGCTCCTCAGATTCAACACTGGTATTAAAAGCTTAGATCTTATGTTCTCCAAAACTTTTACAAGTTTGTTTTACTATATGTAATAGCAAGTTCCACACTCAATGCCACCATCCACGTTCTACACCCTATTCTCCTGACCTAGCTCTTATTGTTACTGCTCCTTCTTCCTCTAACTATTATCCTAAAATGAAGGCAGCTTTTGAACTGCATCATCCGCTGCTACCTATGAACAACATCATCAACTGCAAGGCCATGGAGAAGGTGAGCACCGCACAATATCTTACATTAATTCTTTTGAACAAATGATGTGTTGAACATGTCGAGTAGGTGCATATACTGTCATAAGTGTCAGATTCATCAAAGTTGTTATACACACACACACAGCAATGTACTTCAGAAGCATAGCTTATTACGGCTAAATTTATAGAATTGTTTACATTAAACAATAATACACTCAATCAATTGAGGTACTGAACTTTAAATGTATCAGAAAAGATTCACTCACGAATTTGATATAGGTATTGGCATGGCAGAAAACAATTACTAGCTTTTAAATGAAAAAAAGAAACAAAGGAGTGGTGAAGAATCTGTAGGGTCTTAGTGTCTGAAACTTGTCAGATTCATGTCAACACAATTACTTCACTCATTTAAAAGTATCCATGCAAAGATATAGTTATTTTTTGTAGACTGTCAATAGGATAGGTTTGGTTTGGTTGAACAAGACAGGGAAATGAGAAAAAATGTGTGGCTTCACGCGCAAAAGTGCCATGCCTTCTAGATTCATCCAAGCAAATCATGACTGACTGGTTATCAGTAAGAAGGATAACTCCTGATCTCACTAGAAGACAATAATAGTTGAGGACCAAGTTACTAATCAATATGACCTGAAAGAAGGTAGTGATCACATACAAAGAGCTTTTTCTATGACATAGGCATTGGATCAGCTCCCTACTGCATTACTAATGCTACAAGTCACTGTGTGAAACCTTCAAGCATTCATACTAGAAAGGTCCATTGGGGAAAAAACCATAAGTTTGACTTCAAAGTTACACGTGAAATTGTTCAATGTAAGTGTTATCTCAATATTTAGCAAGTAGTAACATGTGAGACAGCTTACCTGAGAAGGAATGAAAGCTAGACAATGGAAGGTTTAACCTTAACCGATCATCTCTATGAAGTGCCTGTAAATAAAAAATTTTATAAGGTTAATATGCTTCAACGATCACAATAAACTTTTACCTTTCAGCATAAAAACTCAAGCCTTATGTTTAGACAAAAGCCAAATAACAATTACCTCTTTTGGCAATCTTTGATTTTCTTGAAGAATTCTATCAGACTGGATAGAACTCTCAACCTTATGGAAAAAAGGAGGATGAGGACGGTGCTTTTCCATATGCATTGCATCTGAATCTAAAGGGAATTCTTTGGATACTGCTCGGTTCAGTTGTCTTGGGCTCATCTCTTCCTCCATTGGAAACCAATTTCCACGTGATTGCACCCGTGGAACTGAAACTTGTATAGGAGGTCTTACAGGAAATGGAGGTTCACTTAATGCATGATCTCGGGTGTCCTGCCCATGTTGTAATATGAGAAGCCGCCTCCTCGTATCAGGATCTAATTCGGATTCTGGTACCTCACCCTCTTCCCTAGCAGGAGAACTTTGCAAGCTTGGTTCTGGGTGGCCAACGTGAACCAATGGTTTAATTAATGAAGCCACCTGAGGGAACTGCTTATTGGGAAAAGGCATAATTAAGCTTTGAGATGTTGGCAATGGGATTGAGCTAGAAGAAGATGCCATTGTGTACTGGAGAGAAGGAGGAAGCCTTGGATCTAGATTAGTGACTGTTGAAGGGACTGTTGAAGAAGCTGATATTGCATCCTGAATAAACAAGCAGATCAAAAATGAAACTCGTATAACCTTTAATGTACATCTAGATGCAGAATCCTACATAAAAATTATATATGAATTCATCCATAATAAAGGACAAAAATGTGCTAAACAAGTCATTTCAACATATCCACATTCATAACTCCCCTAAGCTTTACAAACCAAATAGTGAATCTCTCTTTACCTTAATTTATTTAATCCCAAATAGGGTATCTGTGAATTTAGGCATAGAGATGAGAGTATAAGAATATTAATTACCTTTAGTCTTCTTTCTACCTCAGCGTCTGCCATGCCATCGAAACAAAGTGGATCTTTGTTTAAATTCAAAGCAGAAGAATCATCCTAATGATAAAAAATATTGATACTTAATAAGAAATCTAAGTAAACATCCGATGGTAAGAGTATATAAAAGAAAGAACAATTACTTAATCGTGGATGTGATGCAGATGCAGCAGAAAATCCATCTGCAACTCCATGAATAGCCAAAGGAACCCAAAATTTAATTATGACTAACCTCTGAAACTAAATAGTTGCTGACATCAGGAGGAGAAGGAATATCAGAAACATCATCTTCATATGAAACCTCAGGAATCCGTTGTAAGAGACCCTCATCAAATTCTCTGTAATCATGTCATGTCAAAAAATTGCTATAAATGCATATGTATATTAGACCAAAATTTAATTAGTCAAAAGTTGAGTCCAACTCCAATGGTAACAATCAAAAGGATTGTATATTCTTACTTGAAAAAACCACCTCTGACATTGCATGCAACATTTCTAGCAACACATAAAACTGGGACAGCATTATTTGCCTACAACATCAAGAGAAAAGGTGAGTGCATGTCACTAAAGAAATGGTTAAATCTGACAATATTGCAATTTAAACCGCATAACCAAGTGCATATAATTTATACTTCAGCTTGAGGTGCATAGTATGGAGCAAATGCAGGAACAACATGCACCCGAGGTTGATCTTTCTCATCCCACACTTTCAAGCGATCATCAATCACCAATGCCATCTTAGGATGGCAATTTCCATCTTGAAAAACATTGAATAGTGACTTCCTTGAGCCTATTTTAATAAAGGCAATAAGTATAAGATAGAGGGAAACAGATGTGCTATTTTTCACACAATTGTAAACAAAAGATATAATAGCAAGTAAATAGAGCCGAACACAAGCTATATTTAGGATGGACAGTATCTCTTGAGAACTTACCAGACTTGACGCACACAATACGATCCAATAATTCCTTTGAGTTTATCAAATTTGACTCTGGATCAAGAAGCCTCCACATTTCTAAAGCATAATCTCTCTCAGCCATTGTGCAAACATAAACCTCAAAACGCTTGCGCCCTCTTGCAGTCAAGTAGCTCCGGAGATCCTCCCACGCAGGTCTCAGCCTCACAAGAACACTCGTATCTCGAATCTATGGAGGCACAAAAGTTGTGTTACTCATGCAAACCAGCTGATCTGATGAATATACATGCTTATCACAAAGTATAAAAACCAAGACGTTGCAGCATACATAAAGGTATCTGCAACATCCAGCTACACAGCCCACACCATCGAGTGGGAGTTGCAGGTGAGCATGTGTCATGGCATCAAAAATATTATGTCATCTGTATGTGTGGGTGCGCAGTGGTAGAGACATAGGGAACAGTAATTAAGGAAATGCAACAGGTGGTAAATCCAGTTTTGAAAATAAAATAAGAAAATAAAATGCAGTTAAACAATGGATTGAAGCTTGTGAAACCTGGACTAAGAGTACACAACAGCAACAGGGATTAAATCCAGTTTTGCAAAAAAATAAGAAAATAAAAATGCAGTTAAACAATGGATAAGCTTGTAAAACCTAGACTAAGAGAACATACCAGCGGATTGATGCGAGTTAGAATAATGTTTTTCTCCAGTAACCGTATAATTGGGCGAACAATTGGTTGATGGTTGTCAGACAAAGCTGGAACAACTTCGGACTGAATTTTAATCACCTTCCCATTTTCGACAACCTGATCATTTTCAGCATATTGCTTCAGTATAATCTTGTCATCTTGATAGCGCTTAACCTCTAACAGCATACCAGCCTTGCGTTGTGGATCCACCTCAGTGTTTATTTTACGTTGTAGGGCCTCAATTCTATCCTCGAATGACCGCATTGTATTTGCAACTATGAGTGTTTCATCGAGATCAAATACGATACCAAGACATCTAAGGTTCAGCATCACGAGGCAAGAATTATAAAGCCCCAATGCGATGTTGAATCCCCAGAAACATGGATATTGTCTCTCATTCTTTTTAGAATACATGGCAACCAAATGGAGCTCCTCTTCTCCTAGTAACATCACTGCAGTCTGTAAACACATACACAGTAAATGCAATTCAATACCCATAAAACTATCCCACATTTATTTATGGAACTATATACATGAATAAAAACTTATATATGAGTCTTCAAGTGTGCATGATAGATAAACACGGATAATTAGGTATAACTACCAGAGATAAAGCAACACAATGACAATTAAGATTTCCACTTCAAATGCCATAAAATCTAAAAGTGAGGCAGTTCACAGATAACAGAACACTAAACTTCCCAAACAAGAGAATGAGGTTCCTCCCAATCTTATCCAGGAGACATTATTCAGAAGAACTTTCACAGACAACCACCCTATTCAGCATGATATTCATATGCTTTCTTTGCACAATGAAATAGGAGCGGCAAAACACCCTTGAACACATTTTGCTTGAATCTGTGAACTACAGTTAGACAAAAGTAACAATAATCTTGATGCAAAGGTTTAGATTCTTTCAATATTCTTATATTAAAATTGCACAATACTCATACAAATCATAGGAACAAAAAGTTCATTGTTATATCCATATGTGTAACTTCAATACAATAGCCATCATAATTTTCTCCACGTTGCGGTATTCTGTAAACTACATACATAGAATGTTCATAACTCAAAACAAAAGGGAAATAAAAAGCAGATTACTGTAATCTTAGCATTATAAAAGTTCCAGCAAGCAATATCCCCTTCAATAAGTACAGCAGTAAGTCTTAAAAACACAGTTCATGCGTTTCTAAAGTAAGTTGTTCTTATTTTTCTGGGCAGTGCAAGTCAGTTTAAAGTTTAAACAGTTCATACAAATCTGGGGCAAAACTGAAAAAATATAAGCCAAGTTATCACTGGGTCCACTGAAATCAATCGGTTCATAATTAACACTGCTGATAATTTGGCTTGAAAGGTTTTAGCCTTTTAGCCTTTTTCAAAATTCTTGTATTTAGATTGTATGATATTTGGGAAGATTATCACAGCAAAACAAAAAGGGCATGGTCGTAGCCACAAAGGCATATTCATATAATCACCATCACAATCATCTCCGCAACAAAAACAATCAGACATACAAGTTCGTAGCATCAGAGAAGTTCCAGTAGATAATATCCACTTCAATAACTGCTGCAACGATTTACATATTGAGATCATACATTTATAAATATTGTTCATCAGTTCTAGCAGTTCTCGCAAATTTAGTCAATAGTGCAAACATTTAAGCAAAGTTTCCTGTGTTCATTGAAATTAGTCAGTTCACAGTTCACAGTACTGATATTTCTCACGTAAGTTTGCCTCAATATTCTTGTATTTATATCGTATGATATCTGTGGAGATTATCACAACAAAAAGCCCTAGTTGAACCCATATTTTTCTGGGTATGGTTCATCAATTCAAACAGTCCCTACAAATTTGGGGCAAAACAGCAATCTATAAGCCATTCCATTACAGGGTTTATCTAAATTGTTAAAAATTCAATGTAATTTCATCATGGGTCCTTCTTAAATTTGTCCAGAGTCCTCTTTTTTTTTTTTTTTGGTTGAAATTAGAATAGTTAATTTCAAATCTGGGTTTTCTTCTTCTGAAACTCAGTATGAGTTGAGTTGAGTTCAGTTTGAGTTTTTTGGCGGTTTTGAGTTATGCTTATACCTTGTTCTCCCTGATACACGACGAGTGCAAAACAAAGAGCGGCGTGTCCTGTGAAAGCGAGTTGGCAGACTCCATTTTGAAGCAAAAACCACAAGAGGTGATGGTGTGAAGCACAGCAAGTGGTGGGCACCTCTCACTGGGTTGCGAGAAGTGAGAGATTCTGATTTCCTTCTCTCTCATGTCCACGTTCTGGTTCTGTGGGTATATCTCTACTTCACCAAGAAGATCATCTCCTCTATACACAACAGATTTATACATTTTCAGATCCTCCATACAAACCCCCCCTTTTTCTTCTTCTCCTTCTTTCTTCATAAAAAATCTCTACTTTCACATATATACATATATATGCATATTTCTGAGTTCGTTCTCATGAATCACACAATTCTTTAGGTTCGATGGATGAATTGGTGATTTGTTGATCAGATTTCTTTGCTTAAAAAAAATATAAAAAAACACTGATCTGTTGCGACAAATTTAGGGTATTGTTTCTACAAAATTTTAGATCTGTGATCCAAACCCTAAGCTTTGATTCACGATGCTCGATTGATAGATTTGATTGATGTCTCACGGGAGCACTGTTTAGGGTTTGATGATGAAAGAGTCGCACAAAGAGAAACCCTAGATCCGGAAAGCGAAAGGTCAAATAGAGTAGTCCAACACCTAAACCTTAAGAATGTGTATTGTGATAAGAGAAAAATATATACATGCAATATAATAATAATTAGATAAAAGAAAAAGTTCTAATCTTCACACTATTTATATAAACTGGGACTGTTGTACGATGTTATATAGAGAAGTTGTTTGGCAAATTTAAAAATCTATCCAGTGGATGATAAGTATGTCTGGTTTTTATTCAGTACTGTTTGATAAGTATTTTTTTTTATAAATCAGTTCAATCGTGTTTAAAAAATAATGTATAAATACAGTTTTTTTTCCAAATCAAATGTAAACTGGTTTTTATAAAAATTATATAACATAAACAGATCAGAACTGGCCTGACCTAGTTTTCAAAGTTCTCAAATAAGTCCCTATAATTTATTATAAAATGGGTTTTGAAAACAGTAATACTATGAATTGTTCTCAAAAAACATCACAAATGAATCATAACCGTTCATTTAATATGAAGATAAAATTTATTTAAAAAAATAAAATGATTAGATCATTCGTCGCATCATTTGGGATACATTTCTTTGACAATTTTTTTGAGATATTAAGTATTTTTTCTTTTGAAAAATTAACAATTAAATTATATATATTTGTTATGAATTACGAGTAATTTTATATTCATATATATATATATATATATATATATATATATATATTATTTTAAATAATAAAAAATTATAATTTTTTATAGTGGAATTTTTTTATAAACTAACCGTTGGATCACTGAAAATTTTAACCATTATAAAATTCATAAAAAATATATTTAATTCGATAGTCTATTTTCTAATATTTATTTTATAATTAATCCAATATAAATTATTTTACACAACTTTTTATAAATTGCATTTTATAATAAACTTTATAAAATAGATGGGTTGAACCGTTGAATGGCAGAGTGGAAATTATGGGAGAATATGCGTGTTCATAGACGTCATATAGATTTAAAACTTTAGCAGGATTAGATGTTGTACGGTTTTCTGACGCATGTAATTTTAGAATAAATAGGGGTGTGAATGAAGAGATTCTAAATTATACGTGGGGTATGTTGAGATTTTGTGAAAAAAGTGGGAAATATTGTTGGGATCATTGTTATGAGTTAGACTACGTGGCAAATTTACATTGGTTTATCGGCTGTATGATTGTGATTTTCATCGGTTACCGTCTGTATGATTGTGATTTTAGATATTCAGATTCTTTTACCAGTCATATCATGCCCTATAACTTTTCCAACAAGACACTCCTTTAATCATTTTCCCCATTTTCACATTAACAATATCTTCGATGGTAAAAAAATATTTAACGGTTAGTTATTTGTACATTTATTTAAAAATTTTAGTTAAATAATTTTTTAAAACCTACTTCAATGATTTCTCCACAGCTTTTAGAGCATCTCCAACCATCAATAGCCATTTTGCCTCTCCAAATTCCATGAACAGTGTTTTGCCTCTTCAATTTGCCTACTCAAATGAAAGGTCACTCCAACCATGACCATGCAAAATGCCTAACATTAATATTTTAA
>JAESVK010000248.1:529639-585739 GCA_017140935.1 Hamamelis virginiana
TCGGTTTCAACTAAAACAAATTGGCTGCCGAAGTTCATTAGGGTAGTGGTGGTGGTAAGGAAGAGACAATGATTGCTGCTGCTGTTGATTTGAGATGCTCTGTGGAGGTGCAAATTAACAAGAAGAGGGTTGTGGGTTAAATTGAGCCACAATTTGCGTACGCACTTGCATCCCACCAGGGGTTTGATGGGTAGTCTTGAAAGAATGTCGATGATGATTTCGTGTGGAAGATTCTCCATTTTTTATTTCTCTCTTCAGATATATCTCTCTCTATATATCTCTAATTTTTTTTCTCTCTATCTCTTCCTCTGTTGTTACCGTGAAGAAAAACTGGGGTCTTCAAAATCCTTCAAAGAGAAACCAAAGATAGAAGAAAAAGTGATTGATGGAAATAGACGTGAACTGGAGAGGGGAGCCCGCTGACGACGCCGGAACGATGCCGGATTGACGCCGGACAGGTATGCAATCGCCGGACGGAGGCACGGTGTGGGTGTGAAGTTGCGAGAAGCTGCTCTGCCGTTTTCTGAGCCCTAGAATTTTAGAAATTGAAGAAGATGGCATCGTTCGCGGGTTGGGGCTGGGGAATCACGCGGGTCGACCGGGTTGGGGCTGGGTACTTTAAGTTGGCTAATCTGGTCCATTAATTTGCATCCAACGGCAGCAAGGTATTTGCTGACTTTAACTTATAATGCGAATTTGCTGATAGGAACAGCTCGCTATATGTATATATGTAGACATTTAGGCCACTTGAATGATCTAATGGCCACTTAAGTCTTTACTGATTTAGGTTAAGTCAGCATTTGCTGACTAGATCATAACTCTCTCTCTCTCTCTCTCTATATATATATATATCTTTCTCGTAATGTGAATGATGCAGGAAAAATGCTTTAAGTGCCTAAAAGGTGTCTCTAATTAATTTCAGCCTCCTATTTTTACCTCCTCCATTTTGTACACATATAGTATTGCTCATATGCAGGTATATGCATCTAAATATTGTTTATCAAACATCATTTCCTAGGATACAGGGACGTGGATGTGGAAATATGTTCATATACACATTTTATTATTAATTAAGGTTGTATTTCAATCTTGAAAATAATAAGAAAAATAAAAGAAAAATATTTAAAACTACATTAAAATATATTCCTTTCCCAAGCATTTATGTTTTACTACCACTCATTCTCTTGGGAAATATGTTAGTCCAGTTGGAGAGTTTCGAGTGAAATGATCCTGTCAGTATTTGCAGACTCTTTAATAATGAATGTCAGTAAACACTACCATGACCATCAGATCTCTCTCATCATGGGAGTGTTTACTGATTTTTATATGCTCATATGCTCACAAGATCACGACTTGGGTTTCGATCATAACAAACATATATAGAAAACAGTCTGCTATAAAAGAAAGTAATACGGAGTAACAAATTTGAACATAACAATGTGGAAGTTCACATACAATTTTGTTCTTAGTTCATGCAAGAGAAAAGTAGCTTAAAAACCATTTTTTGCAAACCCCTTTGTCTCTGTCTAAAGACTAGCTTTGTACTTCTGAGATCCTGTTTCGAGTCTTCTGGGTCACCTACCTACAGTAGCGGAACTAGAAGTGAAGTCGGAGGGGCAAGCCCCTCACCAATCTTTCCCCATCCTGCACATATCTGTCTTGCGTGTTATCCGGTTTCCGTGATTAGTAGGGTATTGCAGTTTTTTGAGAGATTAATCGAGGTGCACGTAAGCTGATCCGGACACTCGATGATAAAAAAATAAAATAAAAGAGAGAGAGAGAGTAGCTTTGTACTCAATAAGGTTATTCCTTATGGGCATGCACTTAATTAATTAATTTAACAAAGAATATCAGTATAAAAGGATTGTTGGTTCTGTTTGTTTGTCGTGAAAAGAAAATTTAGGGAAAATTTTGGAGAGAAAGTAATTGGGTTTGGATTCAGCATGTTCACCTTCTCGAGATTGTCAAGACAACTATGCATTTTCTTTTCCTCATTTTTATAGGGAACCAAAACGGATTGTGAAATAAATTAAATTAAACTAGTGGCAAATTGGCAAAATGAGAGTGGTTTAAGCACCTTAGTAATGCCGAGGAAATCAAGGATTGCGATGAGATCGGTGACAAGTTCACCGAATGTAGTCTTTTCGGGTTCGGGTGGTGGGTCGGAGAGTCCGTACCCTCTGTAATCCGGTGCGATTGCTCGGAATCCGGCTTTCGCTACAGCGATCATCTGGTGCCGCCACGAGTACCATATTTCTGGGAATCCGTGCAGAAATAAGACCACCGAAGGACCTGAAGACCAACAACCAACGGTGTTTGATTAAATTAAAGCGATAGATACAGAGTTAAGAGTGTGGTGATGCAGGGAAAAATCAGACCAGTTCCAATCTCAGCTACGTGAAGCTTTAGTCCTCGTATGTCGATGTACTTGTGCTGTATTTGATCCATTGATTTTAGAGAGAGAGAGAGAGTGTGTGTTAGAGAGGAGATAAATATAGCACTATGCAGTCTCGGTGAGTAAGTTTGTCGTCGTCTCAAATAGTAGCACTGCTACGAGGAAAAGAATATGCTGTTCTTTCTAACATTTTGTTTTTCGTATATCACGTGGTAATTAAGGTGATTTCGTTTTTTTTAATATATATATATATATATATAGTAATGCTATTATTAGGGCGTCTTGACGCAATTCCATATGGTTAGTTTTAGATGACAGTTTGCAAAAGTGACTGTTAGATTAGATGTTTCTCTTCTATTTGTCATACCTGCAAAAATCATAGTAATCTGACAGTTAGATTTAAAAAATGTCATTGTGAAAATATGTAATATATTTGATAATATGGTAGTAAGAACAACTCAGAATGGTGAGGGCATTTTACCATCGAAGCCATTTCTTGCTAATGATTGGAAAAAAAAAAAAAAAAAACCTCTTTTTTCCTATGGCTGATGCAATTCTCCATTCAAAAGTAGCTCTAACTACAAGTTTAGCTAAATTTAGCTCAATTTATAGCTTTAACCATTTGTGTTCAAGACATATAAAATGTTTTTTGAATGGGCAGTCAAGGGATAATATCAAATGATGTATTTTCTCCTCTTCTTCTTCTTCTTCTTCTTCTTCTTCTTCTCCTTCTCCTTCTTCTCTCTCTCTCTCTCTCTCTCTCTCTCTGTCTCTCTCTCTCTCTATATATATATATATATATAGAAAAATTCTCTAGTGAGCATTTGCTCACTTTAACTAAAGTGAGCAAATAACAGGAACCCTTAGATTCCCATCTTGAGCTAAATCTTCCATTAAGTGAATGGGAATCCAAAGGTTCCCGTTATTTGCTCACTTTAGTTAAAGTGAGCAAATGCTGAATAGAGAAGCTCTCTCTCTCTCTCTTTTTCTTATATTTGTGACAGCTATGATATAACAAACTTAATTTTTTTTTAGAATCCCAACTCTTATGCAGCTAAACTAATAAGTGTTCATGAATGATTATGAGAGATCATAAAAAAGAATGGAGAGAAAGAGAGAATGTAATTTTTTTTCCCATATGTTTACTGAATTGTTTAATCAGTTTGGTTCAAAGACAACAATGATTTAAGTTTACTCATTAGATAAATGAACCAAGCTCAAACTTTTTGCTTGAACTCGTTAATTTGTTGAGTCAAGTTCGAGTAAAATATTACTCAATTCAATAAAGACAATTATTTTTAGGTGAATTAGTTAGCACTCAATCCAAAATTAATCTTAATCAGCTTAATAAAAAGTTCGTTTAAATTCACTCATAAAATAAATAAGTCAAACGCATACATTATTTTTGAACTTGTTAATTTATTGAACAAGTTTAAGCAACCCTAAACTTGATTTCATTTAGTTTGTTTACAACTAGTTTAGATCTGTTGTGCGCTGGTGTACATGCACAAGGCACATCAAGACCATCCATGATGCACACGCTCGTGCAATGCACGGATGACATGCGCCACAAGGGCATCAAATCCATGTTATGTTTACAACTTTATAATGCTTAGTGTCATTTTTCAAAAAATTCAAGAGTGCCAAGTGTGTATAAACAAGCTGTGATGAAAAAAATAGTAGGAGAAATTACACTTTGCCCCCATTATTGACCATTTTCACATTGCGTCTTGTAGTTTTGACTGTAACAACGTGCCCCCTAAACTATAAGATTGTATCAAATTACCCCATTTTGCCAATTACTTCGACTGAAAAATAATGTTAGATTTGTTATTTTTTTATGTAGTATTTATCCTAAACTGTTAATGTGTCTATAAGCATATTGGTAAAGTTTCATGATTTTTCTTAACATATTTTAATTTTTATGAATTATTTTCTCCATACAGTAAATAAAATTGATAATCTATTTAGAAAAATTATGAAGTTTCATCGATATGCCAATAATACCTATTAGGAATTCTGGATAAATACTGCAAAAAAAAAAAATATAACAAGCTTAACACCAGTTTTTAGTCAAGAAAACAAATGATTAATTGACGGAAGATGGTAATTTGATACAATCTAATAATTTAAGGGCACATTGTTGTAATCCAAAGCACATGGAGACAATCTGAAAAAGACCATTAGTTCAGGAAAGCAAAGAGTAATTTTCTCAACAAAAAAAAAAAAAAATTGCTGTTTGGAATTTGGTTTTTTTAATAGAGATTACTGGCCAAAGGTTCTCCTTTATAAGATTTTCATGCCAAAAATCCTCCCGAAAGATCTTTCATGCTTAAATTTGTTTTGGTATAAATTGGACAAAAATGTCCTTCATTTCCCAAACAACCTTCAACCCCAACCTGAAGTTCACTATCTCGAACACTCAAGGTCACAACGCTGGACCCCAAGTTCACTACGACGGAACCCCGAGTTGACTATCTCGGACACTCAAGGTCACAACGCTAGATCCCAAGTTCACTATGACGGAACCCCGAGTTCCTACGCCGGACCCCAAAGTTCACTACACTGGAACCCTGAATTCCTACGCCAAAACTCCGAGTTCCTACGTCGAAATCGCAGTTCACTGCATCGAAATTTAAAAAAAAAAATACAAGAAAAAACAATCTCTTTCTTTTTCCTCCATTTTCTCATCAACCAAACAAAAAATTAATTCTCCTAATGAAAATTTATTTCTTATTCTTACATTTTTTAAACAATCAAACCAGAAATTAATCCAAAAAAAACAGTTAAAAAGAAAAAGAAAAAAAGGAGAGCCATAGATCAGATGATATAGTAGACGATATTATCGTCTTTGTCTTATCCTGCGGTTATTTTCTCTTATTGCGTCAACGATGACTACTTGTAGATAGGAGAGGAAATGTAGCGAATTATGATTATCATTAAATGTAAGTCATTGTTGATTTAATGCAAGTTATTAATACGAGGACTACTTGCAGAAATTAAATGCAAGTCGAACCTTCTTTGAACGACTGGAATTACGGAGCTAAAGGGTTTGCCATTCCTATTTTCTTGGTAGTTATATAGCTTCCGATATAGGAGCTGGAGCAGGAACAGGAACATGAGTTTTCCGACTCCATGAATAACCAGAGGATCTGGTGTAGCTAGTTTCATGAGGAAACTCTTTTTTGTGGGTTCCATCCGTTAACTGCTAAGAAAGAAAATAGGATGTGAAGAGGAAAAAAGAAATGAAATGAGTGTATTTTTGTCTCTTAAAAAAATGCATTTTGAGAAAATTGAACCTCAAGCAATAAAATGTTTTTAAATTGAACTTTTAGAAGAAAAAATCTTAGATGAAGTATGCATTAAAGGATCCTAAAATAAGACTTTTGGCCAACTAACCATTTTTAATATTCTTTGTAAACATACTTTATCAGACTCGGCCCGGCTGGTCGGACCGGTGAACCGGACCCCTAACCATTCTAGGTTAGTAATTGGACCGGAAATGCAATTGAACCGGTGTGAACCGGTCATTTAATAATCCAATTTTTTTAAAAAAAAAGTTGCATTCCTTGGGATTTGAACTCCCAACTTAGAAAATGGGAGCCTTTACCACTAAGTTATGCTTTATTTGTTGCATTATAATGCAATATATAAAATATAACATTATTACATTCATATACTTGAAAAAATCTCAAATATATTTAAAATAATATATATTTTATAATTAAGCGGTCCAACCGTTAATCCGATGGTTGAACCAGTGACCCGATCATCCGGCCTCTTGTCCAGTTCGATGTCCGGTGAGGTTCCGATAACTATGCCCCTAACACTACTTATAAAAAAAAAAAAAAAAGCCTATATATAAAACCGAAGTGCATGTTTTTGTTAAATATTCGCTGTGTTTTTTCATCTCAGTCTTTCTTCTTCTAGTTCAATCTCGCATTGCTTGCCCGTTGCCAACGCCGTCACCGGCTTCTCGACTCCGCTGCTCGCCTGACAATCTCAGGTAATACTTCTCTCTCTCTCTGCGATATTTGCTTCCAAAACCCTAATTCTGGCCTTTCCCACGCCTTTCTTGGTGAAGTATCATTTAGCCCTAACCCTAACAATCCATATGCCCTGCTTTCAAGTTTTTCTGAGAGAAAATTATTTGAAAATCTTTGAGATACATCTATAGCTTCTCTAGAAAATCATATGGAACCTGCTAAAGGATCGTTTAACTATTGATGCTCAAATAAATTGTACAGAAATTAAGTAAAGCTACTGGCTATTAGAATCGATTTTAATTTAATTGGGTCCATACTGACATTCCTTTCCTTATGAGGGATCGATGTACAAGTTCTACGCATACAAATAAATTGGCCCTTCTTCTGTGTGTGTTCTTGCCATTTTTTTTTTTTTTTTTTTTTTTTTGTGGGGGAAGGGATTTGATTTGTTAATAATTTGGTAACAAATAGAATAATTTGATCTTGTTTATATTTTGTTCGCGTTCAGTTTGTAAAGGGAAATTCAACAAAATTAGAAGAAAATTTCGGTTGGATATTTAAGGAAATCCAGGCCAAATGAACAATAATATTGAAATTGATTGCATTCTAAAATCTAAAATTCGAGACATAGAATTTTTTTTAAAAATGCCTGTAAACCAGTTCATTCATAAGCTTTTGGATTACCCAGGGTGGGTTTACTATTATTTTTAATCGGTTGGTCATTTGGTGGAAAATCTGAGCATGGTTTGGATTGTGGAAAGGTAAATAATTTTGGCTTCTGAACATTGTATTAAGCAAAACAATTAAAAGAGTATAGATTTAGTGCTTCTTCAATTCCTACATTTATTGTGCGAAGGTTATTATTATCTATGTTCACTGCATTAGTTTTAGTGAGAAAACCCTAATTTCTGTGAAGCTATTAAAATCTTTTTGTTAGAATATATAGGTTTTAAGCTGGCCTACGTGTTCTTCTATGGTATTCATGTTGTTTTGTCAGTTTAAGTTGTAATTTTTCTATGTAGTTCCTTGTGTTTAGTAGTCTTGGGCTCACAAATACGATGCTAGGCTTAGGCTTGGGGCTTATACACACCAAAGCATAGGTGGGATGAAGCTCGGATTGACTGTTAAAGTTTTGCTGAGCTCGGTCTCCACTTGTTAAAGCTTTGCTTAGAAATTTCCTGTAATTTCTCTATTCATGTAAAGCGTACCCTTGGGGGTATATACATGGAGCATCCTAGCAGTAGACTTACAACACCTATTCATTACCCAAACCATCATGACTTGCTTGGCTATTTCGTAACTCTCTAGGATATCTTATGGCTTGCTTAGCTGACTTGAAGTTAAAACTTCTTTGAAATGTGATATCTAAAGTAAGTATATGCTGATAGTAACATTTCTGTATATATATGCTTATATAAGCCTATGTCACCATGAAGTCCATAGAAAATTTCCAATGCATATTTTGAAAAATTGATTGTTGGATTAGATAATGTATTTATGCATGTCATGAATGCCAAAAATATAATCCAATGGTCGATTTCTCATAAATGTCATTGAGAAAAAATGTGACAGTTTTCAGCGGGTCATAGCTTTCCATAGCTATATTTTAAAATTTTGACATTTGATCACCGTGATTTTTGGCGTGCATGACATTCATAAGCACAGTATCTAATCCAACGGTCAGTTTTTCAAAATATGCATCCTACAATTATTTATGGGCTTCATGCTGACATAGGCTCATATAAGCATATGCTAACTAGATCGGGACTGTATACATATGTATCTTAATACTTCTGGTAAATAACTAACTCTATAAATTTTCAAACCGTATTTTTTTCCGCCTATATAGTGAAATGTTCTAGTTAGCTATACCTTATTTTAACTAAAATCAGCTTAAGAAATTCAAGCCCTTGGATTTCTTTTTACAATGAATCATGCATTAAGTGAAAAGAAATCCAATGGTTTGGATTTCTTAACTGATTTTAGTTAAAGTAAGGTATAGTTGACTAGAACACTTCTCCATATATATATATATATATATATATATATATATATATATATATATATATATATATATATATATATCATGTTACCAACATTACTTTACAAATTCTTATGCTTGGTTAAGTGAGTTTGCCAATGTATATGTTTTCAATTTATATTTTGGGATAAATTTCCTGGGAAACCTTGTTTGCTGCTTTAGTGGAACATACTCTGTGTGTTTGTGTGTCCTGAAACTTCATGAAGCAATTTTCAAGAAAGTGAAATGTGCAGAATCTCCAATTGCAAATATTACTCGATCAATGAAGTGCACATAAGAACTCCTGAGAGTTCATCAGGTAACCTTCAAGAAGTGCATTGCAGAAATGCTCCAATTACAAACATCAGTTGAATGAAGTACCCACTAGCCTTATTTGAATTGATTGGTTTTTCACAAGGTTTGGTTTAAAACATCAATTTTTCCTTTGATACCTCTGTCAAGATTTAGCAGGGACAACGGATTGCTGTGGATATTGTGATTATGTTGAACCCAACCTTTTTGCTTATTTTATTTTATTTTATTTTGCTTCCTTACTCCCTCTTCTTTGTACCCTTTTCCCTTTTTCTAGTGTCCTCTAAAAATCCTGATGATGATATCAAAGAAAATCACCTAACTACTCAAAATATCTGGTGTATTAGACAGATATATTCAGGAATTATCCCGAAACAACAGCCATGGTTGGTCTTTCCAAGACTGTTATATCATGGTATGTCATGAGATAGCTGATATTAGGGCTTTATCATTCAAAGACTGAAGTAATTCAGACGTGTGTTCGTCCATATCACTGTGATACACTCCTTGTGGTGTCTAAGTGGCATTTAGCAATATCCTTGTGCTCAAACCAAACCTTCTAGCAGTGTATCACTTTGGTTAAAAATAATAAATGTCTATAAATTCTCAAAATAATAAATGTATGTAAGGCACGTGTTTGAATCCCTATGTGTTTTATCGCATCAGTCATACTGATGCATAAATGAGCATTATAGTAATTTTTTACAGTTTATTGATGTATTATGATATGCCTTGTGATATACATCATGTTTCTTTTAATTATTGACTGTTAAGTTATACTTTACAACTCATTTAGGGGAGAGTACATATTATTACAGCATAGAGGAAGACGCACTAGATAATGGCAGACTTGGAAAACTTGCTACTGGAGGCAGCAGGAAGAACTGGTGCAGCAGGGAGAAACCGGCATTCACTTCCACCATCTAGAAGGCGACGTGAGGGTCAATATTCCGATGATGGGAGTGATTCTAAGGATGATGACTCGGACGAAGACCGTGGTTATGCAAGCAGGAAGCCCTCTGGATCTCAAGTTCCTTTGAAGAAGAGGTTGGACCCCACTGAGAAAGACGATGATCTGGGCAGCCCTGGGGAAGGCGATGATGGTTCTGATCGTGAGGGTGACAGTAGTGATGAGTCTGATGTCGGGAGTGATCTTTACAAGGATGAAGATGACAGGCAGCAGCTCGCGCAATTAACTGAACTTGAAAGAGAGTGGATCCTGACGGATCGAGCAACAAAGAAAACTGATAAAAAATTTCATCAGAAATTGAGATCACAGCGGGGCGACGAGAAGAAGACCCAATCCAGAAATGAAACTCCACCCCGTACATTGTCTCGCGGCGTGCGCTCGTCAGCTAGATCTGCTGACAAGGCAGCTGACAGGGACGACGCATTGAATGAGTTGCGAGCAAAACGGTTGAAACAGCAGGACCCTGCAACTAGAGGAGGTTCGGGCAGTCGGGGGTTATCACCAATCAAGCGAAAATCTTTTACTGCAGCTAGTCTCAGTAGCTCCAGTCAGAGCGAGAGTGAAAGTGGATCCCGCAGTGAAGATGAAGGGTCAACAGGGGATGGCGGAATGGGTGACAGTGATGAAGACAGGGCCATGTCCGATTCACTGGTGCCAAAATTTGAGGATATAAAGGAAATCACTATTCGGAGGTCAAAACTTGCAAAATGGTTTATGGAGCCGTTCTTTGAAGAGTTGATTGTAGGTTGCTTCGTGAGAGTTGGAATCGGGAAGTCAAAGTCTGGGCCTATCTACAGGCTCTGCATTGTTCGGAATGTTGATGCCACAGACCCTGATCGACTGTACAAGCTAGAGAACAAAACCACATATAAGTATCTGAACTGCGTTTGGGGTAATGAAACCTCTGCTGCTAGGTGGCAGATGGCTATGATTTCTGACTCTGCACCAATCGAGGAGGAATATAACCAGTGGGTTAGGGAGGTGGAGCGTAGTGGTGGAAGGATGCCAAGCAAACAAGATGTGTTGGAAAAGAGGGAGGCCATACAAAAAACTAACACATTTGTCTACTCAGCAGCCACTGTGAAGCAGATGTTGCAGGAAAAGAAGTCTGCCACGTCGAGGCCTTTAAACATTGCGGCTGAGAAGGACCGGTTGAGGAGGGAGTTGGGAGTGGCAGAAAGTAAGCGTGACGAGGCAGAGGTGGAAAGAATCAAGGCAAGGCTGGAGCAATTGGACGCATCCCGGAGAACCCAGCAGAAGGATTCCAAGGCTATAAGGTTGGCTGAGATGAACAGAAAGAACAGGGTTGAGAATTTCAAAAATGCATCGGAATTAAAACGAGTCAACACTAGTTTGAAAGCTGGAGAAGCTGGGTATGATCCCTTCTCAAGGCGATGGACTAGGTCGAGGAATTACTACGTTTCAAAGCCCGGTGGGGGTGATGAGGCTGCAGTTGTAGCTAATGGTGAAGCTACTGCTGCAGTGGTTGGTGTGGTCAGTAATGGAACAGGAACAAGGGCAACTTCAGAGGTTGGAATGGCAGCTACAGTGGCAGCCTTGGAAGCTGCAGCCGATGCTGGGAAGTTGGTGGATACGAGTGCTCCTGTGGACGGAGGGACAGAATCAAATTTGCTGCACGATTTTGACCTGCCGATCTCACTTTCTGGGCTTCAGAAATTTGGTGGGCCTCAGGGAGCCCTCGCTGGATTCATGGCAAGGAAACAGAGGATAGAAGCAACAGTTGGATGCCGAGTCCCAGAGAATGACGGAAGGAGACATGCGCTCACTCTGACAGTTAGCGACTACAAAAGACGAAGAGGGCTGCTCTGAAATGCAACTAGTATCTATTCAGGTAACAATATTGGGTTCTTCTGTCTTAATATCAAGTTGATGTGTAGTTGATTTCTTTATGGAGAAGCTTCTTGTTGGGACTTTTAACCTGTAAAATTATTACGTGTCCTTAGCAAATCATGCTCTCCTTCCTGTTTGAAGTTTGCTGTGGAGATTATTACATTATTTTATGGAATTTCAATTCCTTCTGTCATAGTCTCAACAAACATATTTGTCTAAACTTTGTTTTATATTATTGAAAGATTTAGCTAAAGATTCGAGGGAAAGAGAGCAGATAGTTGCAGATTCCATTTTAAACCATGTTCCTTGAAAGTATCTGTGGAGCATATTAAAGTTGAACATTTGATTTGTGTATTGTTACAAGTGCATGGCCTGATCTAATGTGAAGCAGTTGATTATGTTATCATAGTCATTCTTATATTGTATAAATCCAATTTTCTTTGCTTTTCTTTTCTTTTCTGTTTTTAATTTTTATTTTTATTTTTGGTAGGAAAAAACAAAGAAAATTAGAAAAGCTAACAATGTAACCCCTTGAGGTGGTGGAAAATTTCAGCTTATAGAACTTCCTTTCCCAGGATTAAGATTGTTGTAAGTACAAAATATTGTAGATTGTTTGCCAAATAGTGCTTCTTCTTGAATAGAGGCCACCTGGCATGCTGGGACCATTGATGATTTTCACTTTTAAGGTTTTGTAAGAAAAAGATTGGGAAGCCTTATGGGATAACCAATATAAAAAGGAAAAGGAAAATTATACTTTTAGTTTTGTTAAATGAAAATTATACTCTTACCCTCTTTTAACTTTGTTTTTTCCTCTATCATATATAATAGAGGGAGTTATTTTCTTATAAGTACGTACACATATAAGCTTATGTAAGAACTTGGATTTTCAGCAAAATTTTAGGTGGGAATTCTATTTTGAGAATCAACCAGCGTTTTAAATATCTTTCTTAGGTGTATGCCAAAAATCAAAGTAATCAAACACTACTTGTAGGACCTCCTATTATAGGTCGAAATTGCAGGCTTACAGCTATGATACTACCTTGTAATTTGACATTTTCTCCTTTCACTCAGGTTTCTCAAACAATCAAACATCTCTTATTGTCTTGTTCCTAAAAACAATATCACTCTTAAATTCTAAGTGCTAAATACAATATTGTGTAAAAAGATTGTAAAATGCAGAGTTCATTCTTGATACACTGGGTGAGAATAATGAGAGTCTAGAGATAACTGGTTATTGCAAGTTCCTAGTTGAAAGGGAATTGATTGTAAGTGATTCTATCCAATGCATCAATAATTGAAGGCTGACATAACAGTGAATTCTTTTGTGCTAGCAGTGATAAAAAAAACTCTAAATTCAGACACAAATTAGAGGAACATTGCCTCTCTTGTATTTTGCAATTTCAAGGGCCAAAATCTAGCACTGCATGGAAGGCATGCAGCTTACAACTTGCAATCCTCTACATTTCATGTTAGGATTGTAAATGAAGAGTAATTGAATGTTTAAATTTAACTTGATAACTTAACCAACTTAAAAATAAGATTTGAGCTTGGTTGGTTTATCTTATAAAGCGAGCATAATGAAGTTTAAATGGACTTTTTATCGATCTAGTTTCAAATAAGGTTTCAGCGTAATTAAGCAATTTTTTGGCAAAAATGAAAAAAAATTTAGCTAAAGATGAGCCTCATAAATTTTTAGCCAAGCAATATAAATTACTAGGTTAATTAGTGGTTAGTCGCTAATGGGGAAGAGGAATAACAAATGAGTCGATTCTTATCCATGAAGAATAGTATCCAGAATCATTGAGCCGAAGCTCGTGTTCATTCCACCACTATTTGATAAATTAATTTTTACATAAATCTGTTCAATCTTTCACACAAAAAGATATAAATTAAACATAACTTTTTTCAAACCGATTGTAAAATAATTTATTTAAAAATTAGATTAAAAAAAAAAAAGTTAGACCTAACCTAATTCAAATTTCAAAAATTCCAAATTAAAAATGCTAAGTAGACCAAATTTTATACCAAAATTTTCAAACCAAATAACATGACAGTATGACACAATTTCTATTTTTATACATTTCAAAAATGCGCGAAAATAGAGATTGTGTTATACTGCCACATAATTTGGTTTGAAAATTTTAGTTTATGATTTGATATATCTAACATTAATCATTTCAAATATATTTTAAAATAAAATTTAAACTTTGGCATATTTACTTTACGAGTGGAGATCTTCTGTCCCACTTTTATGTACTACTTTCCTGTCCCCTCTTACAAAGTCCACCTTAAAAATTTAAATATGAATATTTATTAAAATATAGAATTTTCCGGTGGACTTTTATGAGAGAGGATAGAAAAATAATATATACAAGTGGGACAGAAAAACTCAAGACTCTTATTTTACAACCCTATCCCATGCATATAAACTCACCATTTTTTCACAACAGCTTTACATTTCAACTGTCCCAACTAACTGATCACACATTCCCTTCCTGCATAAGACAATGAACACTGCCTTTTATCCTTTTTCCTTTGCAATAAATACCAAAAGAGAATTGATAATGGTCCAATTTACTTATTTACCCTTCCAATGTTGAGGACTTGAGAGTTGAGATCCATATTCACCAAACCTACCCCTCTTAAATGACGTGAACCATGCAGAAAGAAGGAGAAGAGATGGTGTCTAGTTTGGTCACATGGGGATAACATTAAATTAGGAGTTATGAGCTGACAGATCAGAATTCAAAGAAGTGATAGCTGCCACGTGTAGGATCAGGATTTTCCATGAGGCAGTCGTAGGGTTACTATTGGATTAATGAATTTGGGAAAAAAAAACACAAACGCACTACGTCCCCACGATCGTTGTCCCTTGACTTTTTAAAAGGAAAATTTTTTAACTATTTTCCCTTTTTTTATTATCTTTTTTCTAAAAAAAATCAAAAGATCGGACGGTTGTGGATGATGATGAGTTGGCTTCTTTTTATATTTTGGCTTTGCTCGGATTGGCTGGCTCCAATTTTTTTTATCGGCGCGAATTAGGGTTCCACCTGCGTTGAACGCGTAGAGAAAGCAATTAATATATCCATAAAAATAGTAATTAATTGTACAGAATTCATCTTGTAAGGATATCCTACGCTATAATCGTAAGAATATTTTCACTAGAAGAGATATTTTTTGAAAAATAGACTATTAAATTAGATAATCTTTATATGTATGTCATGTCATCGAAAAATCACTGTGATCCAACAGTTAGTTTTTAAAATACATACATTTAAATAACTTTGATAGCATCCAACGGTAAATACCTTCAAAGTATTTTACGGATATTATTTTGAAAACTGATTATCGGATCACTGTGATTTTTGACAGATATAACATGCATAAGAAAATTATCTAATTTTTTTAAATTATCATTCTTATGACTTTCAAAACTTTCAAAAGTGACATTCTTTCGATAACAAGAGTAAAAGCATCATTGCTTTTGATTCTTTTGATTAGTTGCAGTTCTAGTAGAGATATAGTAATTAAGAATTGTTGTTGAGACTTTTAGATGGGTGGAGCCCAGCCGTCGCATAAGCTGAGAGTATGAGATTTTGGAAGTAAAGGCTAACAAGTGGCCAATTGGCCATCAAGGGCCGGCTCTTTAGTTGGCAAATTCTAGCTCTTTATCACAAATGATCCGGTCAGCATATGCTTTTATAAATTTATATAAGCATGAAGCCTATAAATATGAGATATATATTTTAAAAAATTATTGATTGGATTAAATAGTAGGTATTGTACTTGTTCTTGTCATGGCAGCAAAAAATTACAGTAATCCAATAGTCGATTTATTGAAAATGTCATTGAGAAGTTTTTAACGGTTATAGTTTTTCATAACTATATTTTGGAGTTTTAACATTGGATCGTCATGATTTTTGGCAAGCATCACATCCAAAAGTATAATATCTAATTCATTGGTTAATTTTTAAAAATTTATATCCCATAATTATTTTTAAGAATATATTGAAATTTGTGCTTCTATATATATATATATATATATATATATATATATATATATATATATATACATACAATCATTCTACTGTAAGGTCGACCTTGCATAATCTTATACAAGGTTGGCTCCATATTTCCAATTTTAGAAAACTGTTCATAAAATTGACCGTTGGATTAGATGCTCTCCCTCTGTATGTCTTGCCTGCAAAAAATCACAGTGATCCGACGGTTGGTTTTTGAAATAGCTGACTTAAAAAAAATGGTGATTATTTAAAGAACAAATAAGTTGTATATTTTCACAATGAGTTATTTCAAAAACCAACCGTCGGATCACTGTAATTTTTTGCAGGCATAACATACAGAGGGGGGCATCTAATCCAACGGTCAGTTTTACAAACATTCTTCTAAAATTGGAGATATGGAGCCGACCTTGCATAAGGTTATGCAAGATTGACCTTATAGTAGAATGATTGATATATATATATATAATAATAATAATAACTTGCACCATTAGAACACACCTAACTAAATGCCATCCATTTAATCTGTAATTAATCAAAAAATAACTTTGACAAGCCAAAAATAACTCATATATATTAGTGTGCTGCTCCCAAAGACTCTTGTTACTTCTTTTTTAAGGTGCAGTTGATGACTTTGCTACATATACCTATAGAGTCATGTTCTATTATATTAAGCCAACTTTCTCAATACGCAGTTACACAACCTTATATAAATTGTATAATTTTTTTTTTATTTTTTTATTTTTACCACCTTTCATTTCATTATTTCAAAGTAAATAATAACTTAATTCTTCCGCTGCCAGAAACTTTCCTTGGTGGGCGATCTACAAGTCCAGTGCAAGTTCTCGCTGAAACTTGAGGCTTGCTCTAGTAGATTGGGATAGCCTCCCTTAACCTAAATTTTTTTATATAAAAAAAAAAATTAAAAATAAATAAAATTCTAATTGGGAAAAATATATAGTCAACACTCAACACGAAAAACAAAATCAAGAACCCGTATCCTCTGCCACCTTACAATGACCATTCTTTGTCTCTCATTTTTATATTAGAAAGCATCATCACCATTTCACATGGATTTTGATGGAAGAAGATAAAAGGATGGATGCGTATTAGATGTTATAATAAACTAAAAGAATAAAAAAATCTACATAAAATTTTAATATTAAACAAAATAATAAGAGTAATTTAGGGGAATTAATTATCAAAAAATAAAAAAAAAAAGTTTTGCCCTAATTTGATGCATGTCGTGAGTTTGTTCAGAAAGTTACTTAAAATTAACACATGAAAGGAAATTAAAAATAAGGAAGAAAGTAAATTGTAGTAGGTTATTTTATTTTTTTTTTTTTCTTTCAATTCAAATTGATGTGATTTTACTATATTATTCATGTAATTTTTTTAATTATTAAATAATAATAATGATAATGATAATGATAATATTTTCAAATTCTAATAAGGAAAAAAAATCAAATGAGAGACCAAATGGACTAAATTTTAATTTATATTAAAATTGCTTTATTATGTAAAGGAAAATTTCTTTTAGTATCAGATATTAATAGTTTGTCTCTTCGGGACTATTGGCCTAGTAGCATATATCCACATTTTTAGGAAAATGATTTCGGGTTCAAACACATGAAAGTTCATTAATACCCATTTGTTACCATTAAAAATATTGAAATAATGATAAGTTTCTATCATTTGGTAAAAAAAAACTGTCTCTAGCTTCTAGTTAAATCTTGAAATACCCTTACCGCTATTTTATAACTAAAATAGTTTAAATGGACAAAGTAGTAAAGTCACATAAATTTGAATGAAAAAAGGAAAATTTAGTATTGCTATTTGACACAACTCTTTTCATTTACTTATTTTTTTATTTTTTATTTTTTATTTTTTTTTTGGGTGGGGCAAAGCAAAGAGAAAAATCTACTCCTGTCTCCAACCCTTAAATACTAAGGCGATCTCCGATGCTTTATGCATATCCATATACAAATTCTTTTTTTACATATGAATGAGAATTTAGGTGCTCCAATGGTGATGTATATCCATTTTTTGCCACATCATAATTTTCCTCATTTTTCTTCTAAAATCCCCAAATGGATATAGCATTATTGGAATACCTGTATTCATATTCATTTTCATTTTTGTAATCCAAAATAGATATGGATCACAAAATTTGCATTTAACCATTGAAGATACCCTAACAAATGGGTATTTGTGCATTTCTATATTCTTGAATTCAAAAACTTTCCTTGAAAGTGGGAATCAAGACATTAATCAGGTTATAAACCATTAAATTAATGCAATTTAGTATAACTTAATTACCTAGCTTATTTTATATTTTACCTTTTACGTATCAAATAATTGCTCCCACATGCATAACATGTACTAACTTTTAATTTATATTACTGTTTAAAGAAAAAAAACTTCTTTAGTGAGGTCATATTTGTTTTACCAAAATTATCTTTTACAAATCCATTATCTAAAGGAGTATATACATAAATTTCACATTATCTATGTATGACTTTTTACTTTTATAACTATTATATTTTATAACCTCATGGTGGGTAGCTCAGTGGCAGAACAAGCAGATCTAAGGGCGTATCGAGTCCCTTAGCTATTAATATTCAGACCCACGGACCATAAGGCGCAAGTCCTTGTTTCGGAAGCCTTGTTTGGACCGCAAAGCATAAGTCTTATTTCGGAAGCCGTGTTCGTTTTACTTCTGTGCGCGCAAGCTACCCATAATACCTATATATCAAAAAAAAAGGGGGGGGGGGGCAATTTCCATAAATAATCCTAAGTTTCCAAAATATTACGCCTATGAATCAGATCCAAAACATATTACAGATATACACCTATTACTGTTTTTTTGACGAAATTACCCTTAAAATTAAAGTTTGACCAATTGTACATAATCACCAATTTTATGTATAATCCCAAAAAATAAACAGAATCCTTAATCTCTAATTTATCTAATAATCACCAATATTGTTAAGAATCCCCAATCCACTTTCTGTCAAGTCAATATTTAATGCTAGTCATTCAATGTCCCCCGAATTTTTGTACAGGATCCCCAATTTTATATATAATCCCCAAAAATAAACAGAATCTCCAATCCCCAATTTATCTAATAATCACCAATATTGTTAAGAATCCCCAATCCACTTTATGTCACGTCAGCATTTAATGCGGGTCATTCAATGTTCCCCGAATTTTTTGTACAGAATCCCCAATTTTATGTATAATCCCTAAAAATAAACAGAATCCTCAATCCCCGATTTATTTAATAATCACCAATATTGTTAAGAATCTCCAATCCACTTTATATCACGCCAACATCATGCATGTCATTCATTCAGTTTGCGCTTTTCAAGAACATCAAATCAATCAAATCTTGTCTACTTTATTGGGTATTCTTAGTAATACTGGGGATTGGTGATTATTTATAATTCTGGTGATCCTTTGTAATATTGGAGATTGAGGATTATACACAAAATTGGGGATTGTGTTGATTATTGGTGACTCTTCGATTTTTTTTAATTCATTCGTACAAAAATTTTGACAATTTCAATGATCAAATTGTAAATACCCATATGAGCGGAGGGCATTTGTGTCCAAAAAAAAATATTTGCCTAATTAGTTTTGGATCAGATTCGTAGGCGTAATATTTTGAAAACTTAGGATTATTCATGGAAATTGCCAAAAAAAAAAAAAAAAAAAAACTTATATTTTTTTTATTTATAACTCTCAAATAATTATCTTTTTAAGTTCAAATGTTTAAATTAATATTATTTTTTATTTTTATAAATTATCCTTTATTTTTCTTTGCACACACGTCACATGTGCTTCATAATTAAATTACTTTCTAAGTTTCAAATTGTGACCATTTCAGGATGTGGGCCCTCTATTTGAAGTCTTATATGATTGAATAAATGATTCAAATATTGCAATTTTTTTTTTTTTTTAAACCAAAAGATTGTCTTATATGATCGAATGAATTAAATGATTTATATATTGCAATCATTCCATTTTAAACCAAAAGATTCTCTTAATATTACATTCAGATTCCATACCTTATAATTATTAAATACTGTACCACTGTACCAGAGACATGCACGATCTGACGCATCAGTTTCTCACACTGCCAATGTGAGCCGAGCCGAGCTTCATGACTTTCTCTCTCTACCTTTCTCTCTCTATAAAGCGGTCTGTCTGGGAACGCCCACACCCTTTTTTAACTACTGCTCTCAAAACTCAAAAAACACAAAAAACACTTTTGATTTTTATTTTTTTGCCGCGTCCGCCATTGAAATGCTCTTCGACCTTCGCTTTAGACTCCCAGAAAAACAATAAAAACAGAGAATGAAACTGTTTCGAAAAGCAGATTTTAGCAAAACCAACCATGTATGAATCTACAACCACCACTAACAACAGTAACACTTGCAGCAATAGTACTTCTCATCTTCGTCTAATCTTTCTTCACCATTTGCACAAAATATTTCCCGCTTCTCTTCTTGCTCTTCTCCTTCTCTTTCTCTTAGCCTACAATGGCTTCTCTATATTCTGTATGCATGTCCCCTTTCCGGCGAAAACCCCACCAAAACCCGCCAGTTTCTCGCTGGAATATGCTTCCGGCGAAACGAGTAAAACACCAAAATTGTCGTCTTCTTCATCTACAAAGCTCTCTTCTTCTGTGATGTACGCAGTCAAGGAAGAAAATCCACCTGTAATATCAAAGACCCATTTGCCCCTTTTGCAGAAACCGGTTAATTTGGAGATACCCATGAACCGTTCTTCAATTCGTACGCTGAAACGGGTCAAAAAGAAGGAGCCCATTTTCAAGATTTTGCAGTACGGACCTCGGAAGAAGCGGTTTTCAGTTAGATTGGAGGAGTTCTTGAGTAAGAATAATTCAAATTCTTCGTGTAAGGTTCGTTTTTTTATGACTTGGATTTCTTCATTGGATTCATTTGGTCATAGAGAAATATTTACATTACAGAGTTTGTTTAAATCACACCCAAATGCTTGTGTAATCATAGTTTCAAAATCGATGGATTCCCGAAGAGGAAATCGATTATTAAGACCATTTGTGGATAAGGGGTTTCAGGTAACTGCAATTTCGCCTGATTTTGATTATATATTTAAGAATACTTATGCAGAAGTGTGGTTCAATCGGTTAAAGAAAGGGGATGTAGATCCTGGGGAAGTTTCATTGGGTCAAAACCTCTCTAATTTGCTTAGGCTTGCTCTGCTTTACAAATTTGGTGGTATTTATATAGACACTGACGTTATAGTTTTGAGGAGTTTCTCAAAATTGAGAAATGTTATTGGGGCACAGACTGTTGATCTTGAAACTGGGAAATGGAGCAGATTGAACAATGCTGTAATGATTTTTGATCAGAAACATCCACTGCTTTTTAAGTTTATTGAAGAATTTGCACTCACATTCAATGGAAACAAGTGGGGTCACAATGGGCCTTATCTAGTTTCAAGAGTTGTTTCGAGGGTCAGTGGAAGGCCTGGTTTTAATTTCACTGTGTTGCCACCATTGGCGTTTTATCCAGTTGATTGGAGTAGAATCCATAGCTTCTTTCGGGGGCCTAGAGATGAGATCCATTCGAAATGGTTGCTTGGAAAGCTGAAGCATGTTCGTAGGCAAAGCTTTGCGGTGCACTTATGGAATAGACAGAGTAGAAAGATAAAGGTTGAATATGGGAGTATCATCAGTCGTATAATGTTAGATCGCTGCATCTTCTGCGATTCTGCAGTATAGGTTTGTAAGTATGGAATAAGGATGACAATTACTAATCATCTCATTGTCTATCTGTTGCAATGTTAAGAGTCTTGTTGTATGTGGTTATGGACCAACTCAGTTCATTCCACCAATTCTAGTCCTGCAGAAAAATGTAAGAAAAGAAAATCTTTTCCCACTTGTACTTTCCATTGAGTATAATCGAAAATTTTAGAGTTCGTTGTTTCTTTTTTCTTCTTGCATGATCTGAAATGGCATATGGAAGAACAATTTCAACATTTCATTTCTCTGTCATTCTGTTTCAGTATGATAAGATATTGAGATTCTTTTGTTTAACTTGTCAAAAGTGAATTTATTTGTTTATCACCAAATAAAGAAGCTATCAACTTTCGAGCAAATTATGAAATCATATTAATTTATGTGAGTGATTTCCCGGGTTCTAATCAATATAGGACACCTGCTTTTTGGTCTTAAATCGAGAATTACATCAGCATATGCATATTTTGCTAGGCTCTGCACCTATCGGTTCTGTTTGGATCTCATAAACAATGAGGGAAAGGAGAGGAAAATACTGAAAATTTCTTAAATATGGATTGTTTTCTTAAGCATTTTCAAGCTTTTCCCTCTCCTTTTCCTCAGATTTCTGAGATCCAAGCATAGGTGTATGCCAATTCAACTGTAGTTATAGGCTTATTTGGCAAATTAGGCCTTCCTGTTATACTAGGTAATCATGTTCCCTACAGATCATTATTATTATTATTTTTTTCCCTCCTCCCCCAAGGGAAAACCATAGTTGCTGGTTTCATAGATTTTTTGGTCTCTGTTCAGATCGTGGAAGAGGAAAAAGTTAGAAAATGCTACTTGAAAGGAGGAATCCATTTCTAAGTAATTTTCCATCATTTTCCCAAGATCCAAACAGAGCATTCAGATCAGATATCAGACTATGAACTTGATACGGTCAAAGGTCTTGCAAATAAAAGAATTTGCATGTTCTGCTGCAGTGAGGGATCATTATTCTTTTACAGGAATTGCTTTTAAAAATAAATTGTCCATCTTTCTTCATGTCTTTCCGTAGCTTGATAGAACTATATATATATATATATATATAATTCAATTGCAGAACAATAAAACCTATCCGACCTTAGCATTTTTGTATTTGGATTAAGAAATTTATTTGGGGACAACATAATATTTTTTTTGAATGCATTTGATAAGTTCCATGTGAATACAATGGGTTTCAGATAATTTAGGACATGCAAATATGGTGATCCAACTACTATTGTTTAGACTTTGATTATTATTATTATTTTTACTATTTTTTGGTAGATTATGCTTTGAATTAGATAAAACACAAACATCTTGCTGATTGTATAGAGCATGCTCATCTTCTGCATGGATAAGACAAGTCTCAAGCACGTGTCTTCGTAATACGTCTTGAGGAGAGAAAATAATAAGTCAATGAAGGGTTTGGTACCTGTCGCCTTTGTCAATAACTTCGTCGTGTTATCTTTCTTTCTTTATTTGTACTCGATACCAAAATTCTCAATACTCTTACTAATTCAAATGGGTTGTTTAGTTCCAATTTTTCATTAACAATGACTTGATCTATAATTAAATGAGAAATGCGTGCAGTTGGGAGCCATTGTTTGAAGTGGCATTAGCCATCACTATCTGGGAAAAGCATGATGAAATTGCATTTATTGAAATTTCAATGAGAAAAGCATAAGTTCTTTTCTCTCTATTTAAATTTCTCTTCTTTTAACCAGTCCAATCTTACTTGCCATATATGTTTGTCTGTGTCTATATATATATATATATCCATATCAGTTGGTAATTATGAGGTGCAATCATGGCTTCATTAGTACTGTATTTACTCCATTTTAGGCTTGCATAATCTGTTTATTATTTGTACATGTTGATGACAAAATCTTGCCACCAGCCATAGCCATCATGTCCTGCCACAAGAGGTAGAAGGAAAACTAACGGTGAAACTTGGGACACTGGTGTAGTGTCAGTGAAGGCCTCTCGGACGGTCAAGTTAGTTGCCATTCTCCAGTAGTGAAAATATGGAGGATTAACAAAAGCATGATCTAGAGACTTGGGGTTTTTGGTTTACCACTTAGGACCTCATTCATGTTTCGCTAGCCTCATATGGCCACGTGTTGCATGATCATTGGTGGGGGATTTTCCCCTCTTCACTACACTTTGAGATGCTGCATGTGATTGACAAGGGGCCTGCACTGGGTAAAGTGTGATGCCTCAATTATCAAGCCTACTTGATTACAAGAGGGATTAGAAACAACCCCTATGGAAAAATATCGACCACAGGGCATTTATGCTCAAGATTGTGAAAATTCCATGAGGAGTCACTGTCTTTATATCGTGCTGTTTCCTTGTGCATGTGGCCATTATGCACTTTCGTTTTCAGAGTATTCTGCTCACCAAAGTCTGTCATTCTGAAGGAATTTACTCAATCTCCACATTTGTTTCACCAAACAGATTTATGTACTTACCATCCATGTATAAATACTAACAGTCATGTGGATGAGTAGGATCTGTAAATGTTTCAAGTCTTGCGTCGTAGGTTTAAACTCTTAAATCATCTTATAAATAAATATTTAAACATAATTTACACTGGATGGGGTGGGAGGATTTATGCATTTGTTTCCAAGATAATTACATTTCCTTGGTAACTACCAAAGAATCTGGCCCATTCAGTTGGTCCCTTTTGGATAAGCTTTTACTTCCTATTAACTTTCAAAAGTAACTACAAAATCTTTTTACTATAAAAAATAAAAAATAAAAATAAAAACACTTTTATTTTTTTACTTTTAAAAGTGAAAAATAGGAAGTAGAAGCTTATCCAAACTAGCCCTTAATATTCATTTTCAACAACCAAGCTATGGCTCAATGTCATGTAAGTTACGCGCCGTTTAGCAGAACAAATTTGAAAGATCATATTGCAGAGTCAAAAAGTTGCAACTCTAATAACTAGAATCGCTGGAAGAGGTAGCATGCTAGATCAAGTTTCAATGGAATAAGTATTCAACTTGTCTTTCATTCTCCCCTAAGCAAGTCATGTAAAAGACCTTATGTCGGAGGGGCATCTCCGAGATCATTTTGAACAACTGTTGAATGGACAAACCAGAAACAGCCAGAAACCGGAATCAATGCAGGTTTATTACCAAAAATTTATAATTTACCATTGTACAGAACTGTCATCTTTGTAGTTGCTGCCTTCCTTTGAGCAGTGGATATTAGGAGATCTTTCTGAAACATGTAAAGGAGTTGGAACAGAAGCCACTGGGGCTAGCCTAGCGTTGAGGGTGTAAGGGGGAAGGGTTAGGATTAGGCTAGGTCAAGGGGTCGAATCCGCTCCAATGTAACATGGGAGTTGGAGCAGAACAAAATCAGACAAGTAATAACTGTCAATTTGATGAAATATGTCCAGCCTAAACTCAATTATCTACACAGGTTTTCAAATTAAATGTATCTTAGAAAAACAGATGTACATATCAAGGTCCAAAAAAGTCCAGGGAGCTTGTGTCTAAAACAACAACACTGTCATCAACTTAAGATGACAATAATTTCACCCCTTCTTGGTTTTCTAGTGTGGAAAAAACCAAGTTCTCTCAGGCTCATACGACTTTTTTCTCTGAAACAGCATGGATTTTTAGCAGAATCCTGTATGCTGTGAACTCAAGAGATGCAGATGAGATCCGCCATCTCTTGAACTCGCTATAGAATTATAAGCCATTCTGTTAGAAGTTTTTGGTTTAAAAACAAGCATGCTGACTTACTCATTGTTTCTGCACTAGATGCTCAGCATCTCCCAGATCTACGTCACCTCCTTGCCATTCTCTCTCATCTTGAAAGAGCATTTCAATCTCTTCTAACGACTTCCCTTTTGTTTCTGGAACACACGTATAAACAAAAGCAATGGAAAGAGCTGAAATTGCAGAAAAGATTAAGAAGGTTCCTCCAACTGTAATTGCACGAGACACGGATAGGAATGACATAGCAACCAGGCCACTGCTGACTCTACTCCCCACAGCCCCAAGAGACGATGCTTGAGCTCGAAGCCTAAGAGGGAAGATTTCAGATGACAGGACCCAACAAATTGGGCCAATTCCAATCGAGAAGAAAGCTACACTCCCACAAACAGATAAGATTGCTAACTTTATACCAACTGGTCCATCCCCCATTAGAGTTAGAGTAAGGCCAAGACTAAACAAGCAAGTAGTCATCCCAATTGTGCTTATGTAAAGCAATGGCTTTCTGCCCAATTTATCAATGAGAAATATAGCTACCAAAATGAAGATTGTTTTGGTAAAACCAACAGCAACAGTAGCAGCAAGAAGTGCAGAATTCCCCTTGATCCCAGCATCTTTGAAGATTGTGGGACTATAATAGACAGTGGCATCAATACCTGTTACCTGTTGGAAAATTTGGATGCCACAGCCGGTAATCAACATTCGCCTAACTGCAGGAGAAGGATTTAACAGTTCTCTCCACACAGCTTTCTCTTCATACTTCTCAGCATCAGTACTCCCAGCAGCTTTTTGTATTTCTGCTAATCTCTCTTCCACTTCCTTTTCACTCTCATTTGTCTTTGACAACACTAATCTTGCTTCATCAATTCGATTCTGCACCACCAACCATCTTGGAGATTCGGGGATAACAAACAACGCAAACCCAATAAAGATTGAAGGAAGAATTCCCACAGCAAGCATGACCCTCCAGTTTATATGTACAGGAAGTCCTGAAAATGCATAATTCGACACGTAACCCAGAAGAATCCCTAGATTTATGAAGATTTCTGGGAAAGAGGTAAGTGATCCTCTAGAAACAGTGGGTGATATCTCAGCAATGTAGACAGGAGCAATCATAACTCCAAAGCCTATTCCCACACCAGCTAAGAGTCTTCCTATCATTAACACTCTGAAAGATGGAGCAAGAGCCATTATAGCAGCACCTGTTTGAAAAACAATGGCTGCAAAGGCCATTGTCCATTTTCTACCAATGGCATCCGACGTTTTTCCTCCTGCTAAACTACCCAAGAGTGAAATTATGCTTAAAATTCCAACAAGGACTTCTTCTTGTACCTCTGTTATTTTAAGATCTTCTTGAATGAATATAATTGCTCCACTCATAACACCCACATCTGGTATTGACAAGAACACCTTATTAACCAGGATTTTGAACTATATTCAAGTAGCTAGTTGTAGAAACAAGATAGCTATAAAATCAGAAGTGAATATAGGTTGAAAATACCATCTTTAAAACAATAAAATAAAGTTGTTGGATGCCATGTTCTCCTCATATGGGTACTTCCCACAACATTAATTTTCAATGGTTCATGAGATTTTCCACCATATTAAGCTCATTTTAACCATATAAAGTAATTTCAACAATATCTGGATTCTGTCAACTAAAATGCATTAATAGTTGTTCTGCAACCAAATGGGATATCTTTGTAATAGAGAACATAAATAGGAGCATGGAAATGTGGTGTACATGAGATACACTATATCATCAAGTGAAAAAATAAAAAGAAAAAAGAGATACACTACATCATCAATATTCAAAAATAGAGATTTGGAAGATTTATACTCCATGTGGTGTACATAAGATATACTACATCATCAATATTCGAAGATAGAGATTTGGAAGATTTGTATTTCCATTTATGTTCTGCATTACTCCGTTCACATAGAATATTTAGGCAAAATTCTTCAAGCTGTTCTCCATGTGGTTGTAGAAAGAAGAAGAAGAAGAAGAAGAAGAAAAAAAGTCCTCCAGGTGCACCCATTTTTTTGTAAAATGGACCAAGATGAGATATCGTAAGCAAGTTAGCTAGGTAAGTAATGTTGCGGGTGTGACATGTAAGCCAACCATATAATTTTTGTGATTTACATAAATAGAAGGACCAGCGCCTTCGAAAATATAATTGAAATTATACCT
Source organism: Hamamelis virginiana (assembly GCA_017140935.1). Classification (NCBI taxonomy): domain Eukaryota; kingdom Viridiplantae; phylum Streptophyta; class Magnoliopsida; order Saxifragales; family Hamamelidaceae; genus Hamamelis; species Hamamelis virginiana. The sequence continues at coordinate 556,906 of JAESVK010000248.1, forward strand.
TCAAAGTTCAAACTTTTAGGGCATCTTTAGTTGTCGAATGGAAATCGAATCGTTTCATTATGTTTTGCGTATAATTCTATGAACAAATTTATTATGGTAAATGGGGTAATTCAAGAAAATGGCTGCCATCATCACCAATGGCGCTAAAAATATGAAACAGAGGAATTTCAAGAATTCCTCAAAACTTGATCCTATACCATCAATTACAGTTATGGCACCAACTCTTTTTAATGGTCCGATTCAATGCTATGTAAAATAGAATGGGGTAGTTCAATTTTCATAAGACAACCAAAAAGCCCCTTAAAACCTTTACCCAAATGAGCATTGTCTTTTAAAACTCAATTAAAAGTTTGACCAATATCTCACATATCTATATTAATAATGCCCAGAATCCTGAAATTTCACAGCCCACCATTATTAAATCCCCAACTCAATCCACAGATCATTTTCTCGGGAAAAAAAAATAATTATAAAGAACGTGGTAGATATGGAAATATAAAGGAAAACGGTGCAATCCATAAACAATTCTCCTCATGTGGGATTCCACTGAACAAACAGATATTAAGATATATAACAAAAGAAAAAAAAAAGAATAAGAACGGAGATACGAACCGTAGCCGAGAAGCACAGAATTGAGAGAAGCAAAAATGGCACAGGCAAATACATATCTCTTGGTATTATTGTTTTTGATGTTTTGTTGATGATTTAAGACACCATCATCTTCCCCTGTAACCTCAAAATCCATCCTCTTGTATTTATTCTTGCTTCCCAAATGAAAACTTGAAATCCCATCTCCATTTCCATTCTCCTCCATCACCCCCATTCCCATCTCTCTCCCCCTCTCCCTCTCTCTATATATATAAATGTATATATATAATTTATTATGGGTCTCTCACTAATCTCTTCCTCCTTGTCTCTCCTTGCTTGAAAACGGAGAGAGAGAGAGAGAGAGAGCAGGCAGAAACCCGTTCTCTGGGTGATGTCGGAAGCTGTGAAATTTCAAAAACAAGACTGGGTCGTTTCAACCAACAAAACACACGGTTTCTGGTTTGGCTAGATCTAAGGAGAGAGAGAGAGAATGAACGAATAGTGGTTGCGGCTGGGCCTTTTGTGGGCCCATTAAAGCTGGACACGTCATGCTGTCCAAATGAATTGTGGGGGCCCACTTCAGTGTTAGTTTTTTCTTACTAAGCAATCCCCGCTAATTTCGGAGTGAGGAAGCAACGTTGCCCGAGATGGCGACTGAGGGTTGGCTTAGTTTTCTGCGGATATTGGTTTTACGGTTCGTTCAGTTAAAGATTTGGTTAGGCCACAGCGTTTTACGGAGGTCTTGTCTGTCTACTTATAGGCTAGTGAATTACTTGATTGTCCTTGGTTTTGAACAGGCTTTTTACTATTAACTGAACAGTACTGTAAGTTAGGCACTGGTTGGACTGATTGGTTGTTTGGTCGCTTCAAATCCGTGTCAGCGTGTCGGTGACGGTTCTAATGATTGACTTGTCTAAACGAAATACGCGTGGGATTAAATGATTGGACATACATTTTAGTAATGCTGTAACTAGACTCGTGCGCACGAGTTTGAATTTGCTGTTATCCTACGGATTTTATCATCACCGTTCAATCCCGACACGTGTATAAAAAAAGAGATTCAATAACTCAAATAAATGTTCAAATCTGATGTATTTTTGATCACCTGCTAGATTTATGAACATTTCTTACGCAAGCCTATATATCTCCTTTTTTGCACACGTCTCGATCATCCATCGATGATTAACAGGTGTGTTGATCATATGTAATCAACAACAAATCCAAACTTTATGCACACGTAATAGTTGTTTCGAAAAAAAAAAAAAAGTTTTAAAAACTTTTTTTTTTAAATTTAATATTAAAATTTGAGTTGAAAAAAAAAGTTTAAAAGTAAGAGAGAACAGAATAAGTTAATTTATAGGGCAATTTTCATGAATAATTCTAAGTATCCAAAATATTACAGATACGAAATCGATCCAAAACATATTACGAAAATATTTTTTTAGGACATAAATATCCTCCACTCATATGGGTATTGACAATTTGACCATTGAAATGATCAAAATTTGGCACGGATGAATTAAAAAAAATCGAAGAGTCCCTAATAATCAACACAATCCCCAATTTTGGGGATTGGGGATTGTGTATAAATCTGGGAATTTCGGACATTGAATAACATGCATGATGTGACATGTTGGAATTAGGGGACATTGAATGTCATGCATGATGTGACATATTATAATTGAGGATTATCATAAAAGTTGGGGATTGTGTATAAATTTGGGGATTGGAAATTGTGTTTAATTTTGGGGATTATGTGTACACATGAGGATACGGTGCAAATATGAGTATTAGGGATTTTGTGATAAATTGGGTATTCCGTCAACAATTGGGTATTGAGTCTTGTAAAAAATTGAGGATTGCTTATAAAATTGGGATTACGTGTTAAATTGATGATTATGTGTAATAATTTTTGAAATTATAAATTCGGGGGACATTGAATGACCAGCATTAAATGTTGACGTGACATAAAGTGGATTGAGGATTCTTAACAATGTTGGTAATTATTAGATAAATTGAGGATTGCGGATTTTGTTTATTTTTGTGATTATGTGTAATAATTTTTGTAATTAAAAATTTGGGGGACATTAAATGACTAATATTAAATGTTGACGTGACATAAAGTGGATTGAGGATTCTTAACAATATTGATAATTATTAGATAAATTGAGGATTGAAGATTCTGTTTATTTTTGGGGATTATACATAAAATTAAGAATCCTGTACAAATTGGTCAAACTTTAATTTTAAAAGTAATTTCGTCAAAAAAGAAGGAAAAAAAAACAGTAATAGATGTATAGTCGTAATATGTTTTGGATCGGGTTCGTAGCCGTAATATTTTTGAAATTTAGGATTATTCATGAAAATTGCCCTCAATTATAAAAGTAGTAGATGGTAATAAAATTAGACATGTATATTTTTTTTTATTTTTGTAAATTCATTTTCTTGAGAAATATAAATTTTGTTTCTCTGGATGATGATTTTGGTAATTAAAAAAAGAAAGAAAAGAAAAATATAAGCATACTAAATCTCCTTATCTTTTTGTACCAAAATTTTAAAAAATTCGTTCGGGGGATGTTTGAAGAAGTAAATTAATATTTATTATTAATTTTTTTTAGGAGAGGCCGAAGGAGTAGTGGAGGACCCTTTATTTTTGGATATAATAGGAGCAGCCTTATCCCTTTCCTTAAATTTTCCATCTCAAGGTTGATATAGTCAAGACTAATATTTTCATCTTTCGAATTTAAAAAAAAAAAAAAAAAAATTTGAAAGGGAAAAGGTGTTATGAAATTATTGTATTGTTAATTAATATGAAAATTAAGTGGAACGACGGGCGAGCAAATTTAGGTTGTTACCAATGTTACTATTTTTCAAAGACATCTTTATTAAGAATGATGGACCAATGGTCTAACTAGCTAGATTAAGTTAGGACATTTTACGTCAACAATTCTAAATTTTTTAAATATTATATGAATGAACTCAATCCAAAAATAATTATAAAGATGAATCTTATCACTGTTTTTTTTTTTTTTACCCTTTAAATGATCAAAATTTGATTTTAATTTTTAATTCTGCACATAATCCCCAATTTTATATAGAATCATCAATTTTTTTACAGAATCCTCAATCTCCAATATTACGCAGAATCCTCAATTTTGTACAGAATCTCTAATAACTAATTTTACACATAATTTCCAATCTTCAATTTAACACGGAATACCCAATTCCTAATTTTATATAGAATCCTCAGGTTTACACATAATGCTTAATCCCCAACATGTCAAATCAATATTTAATATTCGTCATTTCATTTCCCCTCCGAGGTAATGATGGGTTAGAAATTAGAAATTAAGGATTCTGTGTTAATTCATGAATTGGGGTTCCTTTGTTAAATTGAAGATTCTGTTTATTTATGGGGACTGAGGATTCTGTACAAAATTGGAGATTTTGCGCAATATTAGGGGTTGTTAACAAAACTTTTAGAAAAAAAATTTGGCTGTTGACCATTTATTTGGTAAAATGGTTATTATTTTGTCTACATAAGGGCATTTTGGTCCAAAAAAAATTTACGTAATTATTTTTAGATCGAGTTCGTTCACGTAATATTTTGAAAACTTAGAATTATTGACGTAAAATGTTGTTTAAGTTATTATCAATTTTAGTATTTTTCAAAGGTATCCTTACAATTACAGTAACATTTAAAGAGTGACATGAATTATGCTTAAGAATTTGATGCTTTTTTTTATATATTTTTTCTTTTTATTTATTTATTTTCTTTTGGGTGGAAGAAAATTTATTAAGAAAAAACATTTATGCATTTCAGCATATATACATATATACATATTTTGAAAAACTTACTATTGGGTTAGAGATTATGCATATGCATGTCATGCATGCTAAAAATCACAGTGATTCAATAGTTGATTTCTCAGATATGTCACTGAGAAAAATTGTGACAATCTTTAGTGGTCAGAATTTTTCACAGTCAATATTTTGAAATGCTGACATCGCATCATAGTGATTTTTGGCAGACATGACATGCATAACAAGAGTATCTAATCCAACGATTGATTTTTCAAAATATGCATCCCACAATTACTTACGAGCATCATGTTTATTTTCGCTAAAGTCAGCATTTGTTAATAGAAACATCACTCTCTCTAAATATATATATCTTGCATCTTTTAATACAATTTTTCAAACAATCTACATAAGTATTTGACCAAATCCTACAATTATTTACTTCATGACCTATATTAGCTAATTCATTAATCACCCTATTAACTTTATTTCGATCATGCCTATATTTAAGAACTTCAAATGTATCAATTCGAAATTTTTTCTTGTTTTGCCAAACGATAGGAGCTACCCTATCCCCAAATTTCCAATACTAACAAATAAGTATCGATGTACTTTCACGTACTTGAACCCTAAACCTCTTTTCTAAAAGTGATGATACATGCCTCTAAATTACAAAGCTATTGACGGATTTGAGTACTTACAAGCAGGCCAGAATCTAAAAGTCTAGGCGACTTATAAGCTAGATTTGCTATTTTTCAAGAGTAACTCATGGAACCCTTTATTGCTTCAATTATAACTTGAGCATCTCCTTCAACTAACATCATCTTAATATTAAAGCTCCCTCCATATGTATTCCTTCTTGAAAAGTTCAACATTAATATACCATGATGCTGTTAAAGGTTTACTTTCATTATTCCTTACAACGAAACCACAAAACTTCTAGAAATGGGCTCAGCCCAAAGCCTTATAAAAGTTTTGGGCCATGATAGATCAACTTTGGGCTATTTTGAAGTTTAACCACAATCCAGGCCGAAATTCTCAAAATATTAATTCTATTGGCCCAAGCCCCTGGTGTTATAGGACTGAATTTCACACTAAAAGTTTTGCTGCTTTTTATGCCTTGTGCGACTAGAAAGAGAGTGCTATCAATGCCCATAGTTTACGAATGAACACATCCAACCTTTATATCTCAACCAAGATATAGGAACTTGCCCATGGCAGCATTCAATCCTAACTTTGATTGATCTTCGATACTATCAAGTGATGCTTTTAAATATGCTTATAGAAACGTACAACAGTTACAATCTAACTGTTCTAGGGAATAATAGTTCATGATCCCAAGTGCTCGGCTTTTTCAAACCGATCAATTAAACATGCATGAATACGTCGTGTCAATTGCTTGGTAGTTGCCTACCAGCTTCCCTTGCTAGGATGTCACATCTCATTGCTAGCCATATGCATCTTTGTTTGATCGATACAAGACATTCCTTGCATGTTTTCCTCACATGTTGGAATGCTTGTCCCTGTCAGAAATTGGCAACTGACGCCAATTGTTGTTTGATGTTAGTTCACAAATGTCGAGCAAATTTATAGCCAACGCCCATATGTGCTGTCTTGCGCACACATGTATATGCTACTACTGTTTTTACAGCCTTGTGTGCCAAGATGTGAGTGATTGGCCTATGCCAATGCTGTTCATGTCTTGTAGGTGCCCAATATTGTGCCATCTTGAGTAGTTAGCCCATGACTTCCAGCCAACATATATACCTTGGCAAGCGATGGTATTGCCTATGCCTTGCCTAAGTAAGCCAACACGTGCCTTGGCCAATCATGGCATTGTGTACATGTCTTCATTGAGTCTCGAGTGTTAATGTGAAGAGTCTCGCCCCATTATGCTAAAGGCATGCTCGAGGTGCTGTCTTAGCATGCCACTTAGTGCTGCTCATATCCCGCACCTATGGGAAATAGCAACTTCCTAAAGAGAATTATGTATATTTGGAGTAGCAGCTAGGGATGTCGGTGGGGCGGGTTTTTGCTTTCTCAATCCCATCTTGTGAATTAAAATCATTTCCCAAACCCGTCCCAATCCCAATTTAAAACGGGACGGAGCGGGGCAAGAATTATGCGGGTCGGGACGGGTTTTCCCATCGGGTTTAAGAAAATAATTAAAATATTTTTTAACCTTCAATTTTATTTTATTTTGGAATGAATCCTAACCATAATCTCAACAAATTTTGATTTATATATTGAATTATAGGTATTTGTAGTTAAAATATATATTTATATACACTAACTTGGTGAAAAGAATAGAAATAAATAAAAATGATAAAAATCTTGTTTTAAATATTGTTAATAAATGAAAAATATTTTAGTATAATTATATATACATAGATATTCGGGGTGGGGCGGGTTGGAGAAACCATATCTCATTACGTCCCAAATCCTATAGGATTTTTAATTTTTTTCCAAACCCCATAGGATTTTCAAATCTATTTCCCAAATCCTTTCCAATAGGGACAAGACGGATTACCCTTTTAACACATTCCATTGACATTCCTAGAAGTAACATGATGAGAGTATGAGACATCATTTTGAAACTAAGAACATTCATTTTGTTTATTAAAATCCTATCTTATCAATTAATTATTAGAAGAGGAATTTGGCTAAAGGTCCTCATTTAGAAAATTTTAATGCCAAAAGTTCTCTCAAAAGAGTTTTCTTTCCAAAAGTCCTTTTGGTATGAATTGGACAAAAATACCCCTCCTTCCTAATTACCTTCAATGCCACCTACATCCCCAAACCCCGGTTCACTACGTCACACCCTGTAGTGACCAGCGTTAGTTTCCTACGCCGGAAACACAGGTCACTACGCCAACGCAGGTAGCGACGCCGGAAAGGCAGGTTCCTACGCCGGAAACGTAGGTCACTACGCCGGAAAATACAGGTCACTACGCCAACCTTCTCTCCCTCTCTTTCTCATCCTCTCATTCTTTCTAAAAATATCCCTAACTTTCTCTACAACTCTCCCTCTCCAACTCATCTCTCTCCTCTCTCTTAAATCCTCTCTCAAAGACCCTCTCTCCACACTCCATGACTGGGATCCTACCCCCACCTTCTCCAAGCCTAATTTCCAAGTCCCTGTTTGGTGTTCATGGTCTGGCATCAAATGCAACGCTAAAATTGCTCAAATCACTTCACTCGACCTCTCAGGACGTAATCTCTCAGGTACAATTCCGGCAGAATTCCGGTACTTGTTGAGCTTAACCCACTTGAATTTGAGTCATAATGCCTTCGATGGCCCATTTCCACTGGTCTTATTTGAATTAACTCAACTTAGAATACTTGACATTAACCACAATAACTTCAATTCAAGTTTCCCACTCGGTATATCAAAGATCAAGTTCTTGAGGGTCTTGAATGCCTATAGCAACAATTTCAGTGGTCCTCTACCGCAAGAGTTCGTCCGGCTCCAATACCTGGAGCAGCTCAACCTCGGCAATAAGCAAGAACAACTTCTCCGGATCAATTCCTGAAGATTTATTCAATGCAGCAACGCTACAGCAATTGAACATATCGGAGAATCCATTGGGAAGCGTTTTGCCGAGCAATATATGGAGTGCACCAAGTCTAATGATTTTCAGTGCTAGTTCATGCAAGCTGATTGGTCAGATTCCAGAGTTTATCGGATGTAAAAGCTTATACAAGATTGAATTGGAAGATAACTCGCTGAATGGGAGCGTTCCTTGGGATATTGGTCATTGCATGAAGCTTCTTACTTTGAAACTCGGTCATAATTCGCTTACGGAAATAATTCCGTGGGAGATATCGACGCTTCCGGTAATCACAGACGTAGATCTGTTAGAGAAAATTTTATCTAAAAAGATTTGGATTGAAGAAAATCTTTTTAAGGGCAATTTTGTCCTAAAAATAATGAATTAAAATAAAAAAGGACCTTAGGCAGTAAAAGTATTTAAAAGAGGACTTTTCTAAAGAAAAAATGTTTAGGTGGACTTTAGCCAATAAATACTTTTAAAATAAGACTTTAGGCCAATTATCTCTTATTAGGATGCCACTGTGACAAGACTTCTCTACTTTATGCCAGCAAGTGCACATGCATCAAACCAACCCAATCCCCCTCAACGTTATATGCCATGTCTCCATGTATTCAAGACCAGTAAGTTTTGGATAATTTTGCCATTTTGTTAATTCCCAAATTTGCCTGGAGATTCTACACGTGCCTAACCCTTACACGTGTGTAGCGTGCTCGATATACAACACGCGGGTGCCCCCGTTCTCCGTTCATTAACCTTTCTCATCTTCTCTTCCCCGCTACAGTTCACTCTCTGGAGAGAGGATATATAACTGATCAAAACCGAAAACTCTTCTTCCTCGGTTTACATTCACCAATCGTAAGGAATGACTGCAGAAACACTCTCGTACCCTAACGGGGTCGTCGTGAACGGAGATCTGATCTCTAACCCTAACCCTAAAAGCACCAAAAAGACACGAGAGAGCGAGCGTCGTCGCCGGAGACGGAAGCAAAAGAAGAACAACAAGGCTTCTCAGGCGACGGATTCCACCACCGGCGACGATAGCGACGACGCCGATGACGACGCAAAGGAGAACGCCAATCCCCAACAGGTAGGACCTTCCTCGTTTGCTCATCGATTTTAGGGTTTCTTTGATATGATTTGTTGTGGTTGTCAATGCATGTCTATTTATAGGAATGGCAATTGAATTGGAGGTACTATAGTGGATTTTGTTCGAGATCTGCGAGGAATTAGTGTTTTTTGTCCATTGATGTTGATTATTTAGATGGAGAAATCGGTTTAGAGTACAATTTGTTCTTCGCTTGGTTGTTTAGAAAGTGTAGGAGAGTTATAGAAAAAGGAAGCTTGAAACTTTAGGGTTTAATGTTCAATGATTTTGAGTTTCAGCTGTAGCTTTCGGCTTCACGTTGAACTTATGCTTCATTTGGCTGATTAGAACTGGAAGAAAAGAAACAAAAAGGTATTAATTTATAAGAAAACAAAATAATCAACTCAACTAAGTCTTGTACATGATTTCACCGTGTTTTTTTTTTTTTTTTTTTTGGTAGGAATCAAACAGCTGAATATGTACAATTTTTCGTTTATCCTTTTTGTTTCTCAATTTTATCGAATTCAAACAGAGTCTTGCAGTTTATTTTCAGAATTTCTACGAATATTTGTTCAATAAGGTTTGAGTATTTAGCTATTGATTTCAGTTCATCATTCACTCGCTGTTTTATGTTTTCAATTCAATTGTTGTAATTTATATATTCATCAGTTTGTGCTGATTTGTGAATTTGAGTGACGATAACGTAGAACAAATTTTACATTCTATTTGTTTTGAGACTTATTGAATTTGCTAACTCTGGTTCAAAGATCTTAACATCTATGTTTATGTATATTTTGGAAATCAATAGTTTGTGGAGCAAGTCGAGGTGGAGTATGTGCCGGAAAAGGCAGAATTATATGGTATTTTGGATGATGAATTTAGAAAGGTCTTTGAGAAATTCACTTTCCATGAAACAGCTGGTTTAGAGGTAATTGAAGATTTTTGTCTGCTATATAACATTACTTCTCTATATCTACTTTGCTTGCAAAAAGTCTCATGTGATGAAGTAAATTTTGTATTTATTCAGGAAGCTGATAAAAAGGATGAATCTGCTGCAAATGCAGCATCAAAGAAGAAGGATTCTGACTCGGATTCAGAAGAGGAAGAACAGGATGCCCAACAAAAAGAGAGAGGCGTCTCAAATAAGAAAAAAAAGGTTTTGCTTTTAAGTGGAATTGTTATAATTGTAGTCGTTTTTTATTATATTATTATGGCTAACGATGGCCATTATAATACTAAAAGAGTTATGTTGTTTCTTTCAGCTTCAGCGGCGTATGAAGATTGCTGAATTGAAACAGATCTGCTCAAGGCCTGATGTGGTTGAGGTGGGAATGGATGTTTAATGTCTCACATAGTTTCTTTTTTCTTTTGATGTTCTGCTGCGTAGCTTGCATGTGGTATCACAAGGTTTAATGATGCTCAACATATGCTCATTTACTTTCTGCCAAAATTATACCATCGGCTTTTGTTTTTTCTTTGGTCTTTGATTCGGAATTCAGATTGAACTGCTGAACTCACAATTGAACCATTGAAGAGATTGCACTTGATTTTATTAAAGTTTCTTTTTATAATGGAGAATGTACCAAACAGATCTTATGTTTTCTTTTGGACTAGATGATAATATTTTATGGTCATGCCCTTTGGAGTGCTAATTAACTTGAATATTCCCTTGTCAAGGAGGTGTATATATATATTTTAATTTCTATCCTTTTATATATGGAGTGGATTATCCCTCAATGAAACCTGTATTTTTTTACCCTTCATAATGGAATAGCGCAAATGACCTTGTAAAACTATATCAATTTGATTAATGTAATTATTGGTACTTTTGGTGTAGGTTTATGATTTTTTATATTGTGGGTTAAAAATAATATCTACCAACGTATGACTTTGTCAATTTTCCAGCTTCTTCTTCTTCTTGTTTAGTCGTCAATTTATTTTCGTATTTACATTTCAGGTATGGGATGCGACCGCAGCAGATCCCAAGTTGCTGGTATATCTGAAATCATACCGAAATTCTGTTCCCGTGCCAAGGCATTGGTGTCAAAAAAGGAAGTTTTTGCAGGTTAGTCACTCCTGCTAAAGTAGACATTATAAGTTAACATAAGCATGCATAATTGATGGGAATGCTCAACATGAGTGATTTAGGGAAGAGGATGAGGGAAGATAACGTCGATAAGGTTTCTCTTATATGTATATGTGGTTCTTGCAGGGGAGCTGCTGTGACAATCATGGAGCCTGGACTTGTAGGTGTTTGGCAAAGGGGACCCTTGAATGGTTTCTCTTTTAATATGTTTACTAGTGTGGGTAGGGATGTAGGCATGCATATGATGCCATTCTTTGGGGAAAAGAAAAAAAAGAAAAAAAAAAAAAAAAACCCATCTGGCACAACACTGCATGCTAGATATTGGGGATTTGTTACTGGCAGGGTGCTGATATATCTGCTTTGAATTGTCAGATGCCTTTTCATTGCGCATAATGCTCAGGATGAATAAATTCTTTATTCTATTCTTTATATTGCTGATATTCTGGGCTGTTGCTATCTTTTAAAATCCTAAATTTTTTGTAACTGACCTGATATGAATGCAGACATCTCTTATACTTTATAAGCTGAAAAAATTGTACCTCATAAGGTTTTGGATATATTTATTGCAGGGGAAGCGTGGTATCGAGAAGCAGCCTTTTCAACTTCCTGATTTCATTGCTGCTACAGGAATTGAGAAAATTAGACAGGTAAATTTACATGAGTTCTATGCATTAACTACTTCTGTACTTAGGTTGTTTAATACTTATGCTTCTCCAATAATGGAAATAAATTGTTTTTTGGTCAATCTTACCTGTTTTCAGAATGCTTTCCTGTTGTTGCTTAATAGAATATTTATTAGCTGTTTGTACTCTCCAAACAATTTGTTAGTATAGGTTTTCTGAATTCTGAAGCAATTTCTCAATTATTTAAATCTAGGAACACAAAATAGCCATCCTGAATTCTGAGCAATTTCAATTTTGCTTCTTATAATGCCCATCAAGAGTTAATTTCTTGCCTATTGTCTTGTTGAAGCTGCCAGTTATAACCTGTTGCAATTTTCCTGATGTTCTAATGCAGGCTTACATTGAAAAAGAGGACAGTAAGAAGTTGAAGCAGAAGCAACGTGAGCGTATGCAGCCAAAGATGGGAAAAATGGATATTGATTATCAGGTTTCTCCTATCTCTCAGTCTTAACATGTCTTAGAATTCAGCATGTTGTAAGGTGCTTGTCTGCATGTTTTTTGTATCTTATTTTTTCTAGCGTTTTGATGTTGATATGAGCGCTGGGTGTGTATATGAATGATTATTATCATATTCCTTAAATTGAACTGTCATTCCTGTCTGTAGGTACTCCATGATGCTTTCTTCAAATACCAAACCAAGCCAAAGCTGACTACTCATGGTGATCTGTATCATGAAGGGAAAGAGTTTGAGGTATAATTCTTATACTGGTACTATTCTGCTATATATGTATATATATGTTAGAGACATATGCTTGTGGATATATTTTATCATGTGTACCTGTTGTTTCTTAAACGATTTTTTTTTTCCTTCTGAATCTGAAATTTTGTATATTTTTGAGGCAATTGGATCTGACATAACTATGTAAGGTAGCTTCTGTTGATAAGGTCATAAAACTCCTACTTTGAATTTGAAAAGACATCAGTGATTTTGAGTATAAAGACATCAGTGAAGTGGGTTGAGTTGCAACTTGCAAGTCCCTTTTGTACACAGATTTCAAGATTTAATCGGTTATGTAAAAATCACAGTATTTTGGATCCTTAAAACTATAATGTCAAGTCTAACAACCTACTTCAAGGGAGTATATACAAAATACTTAGAAGGGTATGTTTAGCAGTACAGCTGACCATGGTTGTTTGAATGTTAAAAACCATGTAAATTTAGCAGATAGTTCCCAGTTACAGTGGTCAGTCAATGGCTACTCATTATGTTTTTTATTAACTTTTGCATCTAGTAGCCACTTTCAAATCAAATCTTGAAACGAGATTAATCGATACTTTTATTGGTTTGTGGGGTTTGTTTACCTTGCTGGGTTGTACTAAATATTATTTGAGGATGCATGTCAATTCTTTTTGCCAGACTTGACTTACTTGCATATATTATGTAGACTTGAAACAGTTATATAATCTTTTCATCTTCCAAGTTTTATTTCCAACAACCTGATACAGCTATTGGGGGATATTGATCAGTGGAGAGTGCAACTTCATTTGCAATTTACATTATTCTTTTGTTTGTCATGTAGGTTAAGCTGAGGGAGATGAAGCCAGGTATGCTATCACAGGAACTGAAAGAAGCTCTTGGTATGCCAGAGGGTGCTCCTCCCCCATGGCTCATCAATATGCAGGTCAGACAAGCTGATATCTTGAGCTTTATGTTCTCCCTATAGTTGCTCTTCAAACTCCTCTTACAATTTCCTTTTTCAGAGATATGGTCCTCCACCGTCATACCCACATCTCAAAATTCCTGGGCTTAATGCTCCTATTCCTACCGGAGCTAGCTTTGGTTATCATCCTGGTGGTTGGGGCAAACCTCCTGTTGATGAAGTATGTTCTTTCCCCTTTAACATTTTCACCGCCTGTAATTTTTCATTTGTTTATTTATTTTTAGTTGTACAGAGCTGATTACTAGTATTATTTTCATTGTTTAGTCATTTTACTTTTTACATATTTGTTAAACAGTATGGGCGTCCTTTGTATGGAGATGTTTTTGGTGTTCAGCAACAAGAACAACCCAACTATGAGGTACTTTCTCATACAATATATCCTTATGTTTTGGATGGCCTTGTTTTCTATATATATAATTTTCTTTTTTGAAGCTGGCTAATAAATTAATAGAAGATTTTAACTATGGAGCTTGATCCTTAGTTCTCCTTGTGATTCGGATCTCCTATAAAATTGATGACTGCTTGCAGAAGTTGTTACTTTTAAGGAACTTCTGTGCTTCTACATTACTCATTGTTATTAAATAATCAATGCAGGAAGAGCCTGTTGATAAGACCAAACATTGGGGTGATTTGGAGGAAGAGGAAGAGGAAGAAGAAGAAGAAGAGGAAGAACAGATTGAGGAAGAAGAATTAGAGGCTGGCATTCAATCCGTAGATAGCCTTTCAAGGTATTGTTCTTCCCTTTTATCTCCAGTTTTCTCTATACTTGTATAGGTAAGCATTTAGGCTTTCCAAGTTGTCTTGTTTATTATTATTATTATTATTATTATTGTGATTGGGTGCTTAGACATTATTAGACTACACATTTCCAATTGTTTTGTGTGCATTCCTGATATTACTATCCTATTAGGTGATTGCCTAGCAGTCTAGCATCTGTTAGTTGATTGGAGTAACAACTTGAATTGTATAGAAAAGAGAGTAAAATGGGTACAGAAGCAATGTTTTCTGATCAATGCGTAATTCAAAAAGAAAGAATGCTTCATGCGTGTGCGCCCGTGCGCTCGCTCGCTCACTTCGTGCGTTGTTAATGATTCCCTTTAACATAGGTTGTGGTCAACTGAGTACGTTTTGTATATTGTGTGCTAAATGTTGTTCCAGCTGGACTTTTGTCATGTATTGTTTAACTTTTATGTTCCGATATTTTCCACTTTTTTATTTGTTTCAGAGAGAACTTTAATTAGAAGTTGTTTTCATTTTCAAATTATAAATTTCTCTTCAACTTACATGCAGAAATTTTTTTAGAAATTACAAATTATGAGAGATTTAGCAATAGTAATTAAGCTCGTTTTATGTACAACATGTAATGGGGTATTCTTCTTTTAATTCAGCACTCCAACTGGTGTTGAGACACCTGACGTCATTGATCTTCGTAAGCAACAAAGGAAGGAACCTGAGAAGCCTCTGTACCAAGTAAGTATATGATTTGAGGCTGCCTGTGTTGTACCAATGTTTTTTTTTTTTCCCCTCACATTGACTGTTTATTTTGTTAATTTATTTTTCTTGTTTTGTTCAGGTACTTGAAGAAAAAGAAGAAAGGATTGCTCCAGGGACTTTACTGGGAACAACACACACGTATGCAATCTGTTTGTCTTAGAAAATATCCTAATTTTCTGTATCTGCTGTAGTTCTTTTGATTATTTGAAGAATGAGTAAGCTGACACTTTTTCCTGCATACAGGTATGTTGTTGGCAGTGGCACCCAAGACAAGACAGCTGCTGCCAAAAGGGTAAGGAAGTTTGATGAGTTCCTGCTTTTTGCTTCTATCTAGAAGACCTCGCCCCAATGTTTATTGGATTCCTGATGTGTTTTGAGACTAGGACATGGTTTTTATTACTCTAATACAGCACATAATGATGAATTTATGGCTAATGCTTCTGGTTAAAACTTCTGAGAATAGATACTGAAGGGAAGGAAATCTTCCTGAGATGAAAATTGTAGAATGAAGAGACAATAGTTTGTGTGGGTTACATTCCCATAGCCGATTGAACCTCCAGAAACCTTAGGATTTACTTATCTTAATTACACAAGGAATGGATTCCCACTATACTTCTCTAGTGTCCAGGCCTCGTTTTAGCGGGGTAATCATCATTTTTTTTTTTGTTGTAGCTCTGTGTCAGTAATATTCTTTTATTAAGTGAATACTTCCATGTCCCAATTTAACTAGCTTATGATCTCTCGCCTAGCTTATGACTGCTGCTGGATTGTTTTGATGAGAAATCCTTGAAAAAAAGAGAAGATGATGGTTACAATTATTATCCTTTCATAGTCCCCCCCGCATCCAAATTGCCCCGGATATTTTAAGATATATCATTTGCATTCAAACACTGGGGGACTCCGTTGCATATTGGGTCTCCATTTGAAGGATAAGGGGAACACACTAATACCCATCTCTGATGATGATGGATGGTGCGACAACTCAATACAATTAGCATTTAGGAATTATTTAATGTTGATGTTAATGTCAATCACTAATGCATAGTATTTCTGTCACACTTGTGTTGAATCACGCCAAGTTTATATGGCTAAAGTCACCGCATCAATTTTTTTTTTTTTTTAAATTTTGTATGTATAATTGCCAGGAATCAGGATATTTTTCACTCGCAAGCTAGTGATGTTTATCACTCATTGTTCCCTTATACTATTTTTATTTCATTCTTGTTTACAGGTTGATCTGCTTAGAGGCCAGAAATCAGATAAAGTGGATGTCACCCTACAACCAGAAGAGTTGGAAGTTCTGGATAATGTTTTGGCTGCCAAGTAAGTGGAGCTATTTTATAGGATACCGTCTTTACAGTCTGGTAGGAGGAGAGAAGAGGAGAAAACTTAAAAAATCCCTCCTTTTTCTCAGTTTATTTAGTTTGGCCTTCCTCATCGGCAAATACCAAATTTTTGATGCTTAATACCCCAGAAAGTTCAAACTGTGTAGGAATAATCAATTTTTGGCTCAAATGGTTTGTTTAGGAATAACCGTACTTTCTTTGATCCATTAAACCTGAGAGATTTCTTTTCTGTCTATATGCCCGTTTGGATTTCAGAAAGTAGGAGGAAAGGAAAGGAAAGAAAAGGAAAATGACAAAAAATTTCCAAGGATGGAAACCATTTTAAAGAAATTTTAGACATTTTCCTTTCTCTTCTATTTTCTAATATCCAAACAGAGCATTGGTGAGGGGAGGAAAGAGGGGGTGATTAGAGAGGAAATACTCTTGTTGTCCCACAGAAGTTTTCACCACTTCAGCAAATGGTACAAGTACTTTACAAAAGGACAAGAGTGGGGCTCGTCTTTTCTCTTTTCTTTACGTACATAAACAACTAAAAAAAATAATCAAGCTTTTCATTCCCTTCTCATCTTTGTTAGTTTATTTTTCTCTCTTCCTCTTTTAAGTGGAGAACCAAATGGACTTTAATATTGGTAATCTCTGGCTTAGATTTGATTCTGTACTGCACTTTGCAGGTATGAGGAAGCAAGGGAGGAAGAGAAGCTACGAAGTCAGCGGGAGGATTTCAGTGATATGGTTGCAGAGGTGCGTCATATATATTTTAATATATATTTGATTTGTGGGCTTATTTGACAGTTGAATTATAATTAAATTGAATTGATTGCAGAATGAGAAGAAGAGGAAGCGTAAGATGCAGGACAAGGAGGGGAAATCAAAGAAGAAGGATTTCAAATTTTAGACTGGTACGGGATTTTTGCATTTCTAATTTTAGATTAGAAATGCCAGGCCCATCATCTTTTAGTTGTTGGAAGCTACCGACCCTTTTTCTTGGAAAATTATAGAAATCTGTTGCCAAGTTTGCACCGAAAAAACAATTGTAGTGGAGTTACCCCTAACTTTTAAAGCACTAATCACAGCCTTGGTGTATGATTAACATAACTGGCTATTACTGGTTCGCTATTTGGTTAGACAAATAAGTATTGTTTTTGTATGGTAAAAATTACACTGCTCTGACAGAAAAAGAGGCCTCGTCTTTGTACTGGTTTGGAGTAATACAAAACTGGACCAATGTTAATTGTGTCGAGATTCTGTAAAAACATCTTATGAATAGTTAAAGAGGGTTAACCATTGAGCTTAGCTCAGCTTTAGTGTTAGTGAGGGTGTGTTTTTAGTGTTGGTGGTGTTCGTATATCGTACCTCCCAAATCCCAAATTTGGGTAAAAAAAAAATGTAGACTGACAGGGTTGGTTTGGTTCTAAATTTTTGGGACAAGGATGAATTTGGTATTTTTATAGGTTGCCAGGGGGGTTGCCTGCATTTATCTACCCATGAGCTTTTTCATTTTTTCATTATTTTTGACAATTCCTTATCCAAGTCACATCATATTTATTGCAGGTTCTGTTGCACTTGTATGAATTCAACAAAAAATATCTAAAAGTCGGTCTATTTGATGGTCGATGTTGACTAGGAATTTCTATCAGTCGGTATTGGATGAGAGAGATGAGGAGAAATTCAAGTTTAGATTGTCGGGTATCATAAAATTAAGGATATAAAGTTTAGATTGGTTGGTATAATAAAATTATCATTTTATTATGTAAGATCGAGATTTGTGTAATATCTTTGAAGTAGGGTTTTAATATATATATATATATATATATATAAAATCAGCATAAGTTCAAAGATTAATATGGTATATTTGTCTCATCCTGTACTCACCTAGATGGTGAGGTGAAGAAGGAAGGGCTGAACCAAGGCGTAGCCAAGGGGCTATGGCTCGCCTGGCTTTTTGACTTTTCTAATATATATATATATAATATATGATATTTGCATAATGGGAAAAGGTTGGTAAGGAGCATGGCTTCCTCTAGATTTTACTCCTAGTTCCATTGAAGAAGGGCCATTGAATGGTTGCGCAACTATGCACGAGTGATATATAGCTGAATAAAAGCTTCTTCTAGTAAATTTTTTTTAATGTCAAACTTGTGTTAACGTTTCCAAGAGGCACAATCTATCATTACAAATACTCGAATAAAAGTTATGCAACGTTAGCGCGGCTCGCAAATGCCTTGGTTAAATTTTTTAAAAAATTAACACCAAAGATTCTTGCTTTGGGTACCGACTTGCAACTGTAAAAGGTTGCAAAAGCTGTCACTTTCCCTCGATAATCGACAAGCTTTGGGTGCTATGTTATACACCACAGGCCACTGGGTGCCCACGTAATGAGATTAGGCCTATAGGGTGTCATTGAGGCTTAAGAATCAAGGAATCCATTCTGAATGAATCCAAATTTTTAAGTCGTTTCGAAAACAAAAAGAAAATTCAGCCATCTAAAGATGAGTTTGTTTGATTTTGATTATATCACTGTCTGAAAAAATATTTTCTATAAATTTGTGTAATCTTACATTAGAGAAGTAAATACAAAGTTTTTTTATTTTTCAAACTATTAATAAATTCATTCATTTAAAAATCAAATAAAATTAAGAAAAGTAAATTCTGATCTGTTTCAATTCCTTAAAATTGATTTCCATGTTGAGCAAAATGGGTTAGACAAGCGTGTGACCATCTCTCTCTCTCTCCATTTGTGCCACGGTGGTTCTTTCTAGACTACTACCAAGCCGCCACAAGGAAAGAGAAATGGAGAAGGCAAATATATGAGAGAGAGCTGTGTGTTGAAAAGTACGGTACAATAGAACAACGACCCGCACGATGGAATGGAAGAGTGTAGTGTGTACGTCCCATCAGAAGTGAGAAATGCAACCATGGGTGCGCGCGTGCCTTTATTGGAGCTTTAGCCGCATCTTTAATAATCAAGGAAAGGAAATCTATGAATCTTAATTAAAGCGAAGGAAGAAGAGATGAGGAGGTGAAGTTACATAGATAGGCTAGGGTACTTTAATTTTGCACTTCAGTGGATAGACATCCACTTTCTGCATGAGGAAAAGGGATCCCATGCTGAAAGTCAATAAATTTTTAGATTCTAAAGTGGACTACCGTCATCATTCAAATATATACAGTATTACCTACTCTCCATATATCACCTTCTTCAGCATTAAGAAATAACAGAGAGAGAGAGAGAGAGAGAGAGAGAGAGAGAGAATGCTTTGGTGCAAGGGTTGATCGATATGCAGAGGAAAAATGCTTTACAACAATTACTAATAATTAACCTAACTAGCAAAATATCCTTGAGAGACATATTCAACACGTGTCTCTTCAAAGTAAATTTTATAAAACACCATATAGCATTTTGTGTTACATTAACAATCCCATCTACACTTTACCTCAACACTAAGCAAAGTGGCTTCCTTTATAATTATAGTGGGGGAAGAAGCCACTTTCTTCGAATTGGGGCGCAGACATAAATTAATTAAGATTATACTAGAAGCACATTTTACACAAAATTCTCAATCCCACAGCTCACCAATTTTCCACCAAAATGCTTTTTCAGGTATCTTCACCCATCACAGGTTCCGTAACTTACTATATATCTTGTCTTTTTCATTGCATAAGCTGCATTTTTTTTTCCATATATATATATATATACAGAACCGATCCCATAAAAATGTTTTTACGTTTTTTATTATTAATTTATTTTAACTGAGAAAAATATTTTGATAAATTAACGGTTGGATTAGATGATCTTCATACGAATATATTCCGAGTCTACTTTCATAAAGTTTGGCTCAGAGTAATTTTTAAGAATGAATAAAATTATTTACAAATTCCGTTGGTCACAATAATGAAAATATTAAAATTTAATTAACTTATTAAAATATTTTAACTTTCATGAAACGTGTTCCAAGATCGTTTGAGCTATCGTGACGGATTTGCAAATTCAAATACACGCATCTCCAAGTAGGCGTGTTCCGCATTGACATGAGAAGGCGGCTACTGAAGCGACAATCGAGTCTTCCTAGCTTGTGACGCCGCCCCCTGTTCAAATCCCCACATCTCCACAGCCAACTTTGACGAAGGTTTATTCCATTTTGAAGAAATTGTTAGGACTTGTTTGTTTGGTTGTTGACACATATTCATAGTAATTTATAAGATATTAAAAATATAAATGCACCTTCTTGAATAATATAATTGTTAACTTGTTAGGGTAGCTCAGATGGCTAATAATCATGTTTTATGAAATAGAGGTCCAAATTGGACCATGACGTCTTCATTATCGGATAAACGAGATTTGTAGGTAATTTCGCTCAACTCTAATAACTCAAATATAGACAAGAGTAGGCCTAGAATACCCAAGTTGTAAAAAAAAATAAATTAAAAAAAAAAAATGAAAAAGAAGAAGATAGATAGATGAGAGTAGGCCTAAAATACCCATTCCGAACAAAAAAAAAAAAAAAAAAAAAAAAAAAAAAAAAAAATGAGGGGTGAATAATGTTTTTGAACATTTTTTAACTCTCATTTGTAATGACGATCTTCATAAATTTTTTAAATTTTTCAATAGAAATTAATTCACAAATTTAGATGCAAAATAAAATCAATCAATAAATTCACTTGGGATTATCCATGTGCTCATCAAACCCTACCAAAAGATTTGTGTAACTCAAAAACAAAATCTCTTCCAATAAAAAGTAAAATATGGCCCGACATGTGCTCCTCATGTGAAAGGTTACGGGTTCGAATCTTGTTAAAGGCGAGGCAAGCTTGTGTGGAGGTTGGCTTGATGCGGTGAAATTGTATTCCCATGGCATCCCACAATTCCTGCATTGTGGTGTCTTCTCTCCCTACTAATTAACTAATAACTAACGTGCCAAAAAAGGAAAAAAAATAAAATTACAAGACTATATGTGGCAACTTCTACTCCAAGTTATGACCAAATAACCTGTTTGAAAACGTCTGACCATGTTTCCAACCAAGCAACCTCTCTGGTCATCGTGACCATTATGACAACATTTTCCATTACATAATAAAATACAAGCAGGCATGTCGTCTAGCAAATGTAATGCTCAAAACATTATTCTACCATGCACACCCAATGCCAAGAGTCATTCAAGCATTATTATCAATCAGAATCCCTTCATCATGGTCGATTTCTTTTAAACAAAAACAATAAAAAAAAAAATTCATACATAACCCCCTCAAGTATAATTAATTAACCTAATTTTATTTCATAGTTAAGAAAGTTCATTTGTTCCACTTTTTTGGTTTTTTGTGTTTTTGTTTTTGCTTTTGTTAGTTTTTTATGCCTGATAATAAAAGTTTTTTTTTTTTTTTTTTCCCCAAATACCTTATTTTAGGGCGCGTTTGGATAAGTTTCTACTTCCTGTTTCTCTACTTTTAAATGTAAAAAACTGAAAGTTTTAAATATTTTCTATAGTGCAAAATTTTGGTAATTACTTTTAAAAGTTGAGAAAGTAGTAAAAATACATGTCACTAGATCAACATACCATCCGACATTCAATTTTGAAGTCAAGGGATTAATTGTTTGCAAATTTTGTTTGCAAATTTAGTTTGCAAATTTAATCTATAGTAATTCAGACGAGTTATTTATTATTTTTAAAAATTTAATGGAATTTTTGTAGAATTGAACCATTATTTTTTAAAAAAGTTATGCAATTTGAAAAAAAAAAAAACAGGTCAGATTGACACGTGGGGGCCAGTCCTACATTCAAATCCACCATGGACAGTGGTGGCGCTGTCAAATTAGCCGACTGTGTGACACTAGGGTTTATTTATTGTCAAAGGAAGAGATGAGTAAGAAAGTGGTGTAACAGAGATCCAGTTTGTCCTTTTGTGCATGCCCAAATGGCCATATATACATATTGCTTTTTATATAAATAAATTTGCAAGACATGCATGAGACTTGACTTAAATAACTTTAATTATTTATTCTTTTCTTCTTCGTACGGTACTCCCTTGCTGGCAGACATATTGTGATATTTTACCACTCCATGGACCCCGCCATATATGTATATATATATATATTTAGAAATGATCCATTGGGGTCCGGATCCCATTTGAATAAATATGATTTACTTTTCATAGGGATAGTTGGGACATGAATTTTGAAAAATCGACCGTTGGATTAGATACTCCTATTACTTATGTCATGTCTGCCAAAAACCACATTGATCCAACGGTTGGTTCATGAGAAAACTGTCTGTGAAAATAATTGACACTTAAAGAACGATAAAATGTCAGTTTTTTTCACAGTCAGTTTTCTTAGAAACCAACCGTTAGATCACTGTGGTTTTTGGCAGACATAATATACGTAACAAGAGTATCTAATCCAACGGCCGATTTTTCAAAATACGAGTCCCAACTATCCCAATGAGAAGTCGACCGTATTTATCCAAATGGAATTTGGGATCATTTATATATATATATATACGTATATAAATATCACTCTCTTAAAACACATTCGGAACTTAAACAATCCATCTGTCTCTGTTTCTGTCAATTGTGAATTGCAATGTGACTCTGGTGGATGTTTGTATGGATTGCAATACCAACAGGGCTCAATCTCCCTTGGCTTGTTTTGGGTTCACTTCAAGTTAAAAAGTTGAAAATTTTACATATATATATATATATATATATATATATATATATATATATATAATATGATGATGATGGATTATAGTACAATTACAGTCATTTGTGATGTGCACGTGTTAATATACTGTATATTTTTGTGAAAGCTATCATTAAATTATATGTTCATGGAATGAATACCATGTTAGCAAAATATCAAGTTGATATATTGAAGATTTAAGCTAGAATCACTTCATTCATAATGTAAAGTTTATATTGATTAGAAATTTAAGTTATTGAATGGGATGGTTAGAATTGAACATGAGCTTTGGTTCAGTGGTTCATGTCTCTCTCTCTCAATGAGATGAGATTTTGCATTTTATTCTTCATCCAGAATTGATTCATTTGTTACTTCTTTTCCCTACTAACAACCAATCACTAACTTGCCGATGTAAAAAATTTTTAAAATTTTTTAAAAATTAGGGGTATCTAATCCAACGGTCAGTTTTTAAAAATTTTCATCACAGGTGTCTCTAAAGGAGGGCACCTGATGCATCAGTTGCACCTTCTAACAACACCTCCGATATATATAAGTGCTAATATCAGGTGCACCTGATGCTTCTTGCATCAGGTACCCTCTTGTAGAGCCACTTGTGGTGCAAAATTTGAAAAACTGATCGTTGGATTAGATACTCCTATCATGTATGTTATGTCTACCAAAAATTACAGTGATCTAACAGTTAGTTTTTTAAAAATGTAACTTTGAAAAATTGTGACTTTTTTGTTCTTTAAAATGTTATCATTTTTTCACAGTCAGTTTTCTCATAAACCAAACGTTGGATCACTGTGATTTTTGGCAGGCATGACATACATGGTTGGAGTATCTGATCCAACGGTCAGTTTTTCAAAATTTGCACCACAAGTGGCTTTACAAGAGGGCACCTAATATTTGAAGCATCAGGTGCACCTGATATTAGCACTTGTGTGTGTGTGTATATATAAAAGTGTTTCCCCACATTTGGAAATTAAAACAAAAATTTATTTTGAGAACAACTAATCTCTCCCCCACCCCTAAAAATAAAACTCTCATATGTGGGGAAAGATGTTCTTTGGTTTGCCATGATGGTCTTTATATGGTTGTTGTTGGACCACCAATCCATTACAAAACACATTTTATTTAATTAAATTCCAAGTGAATCTAATTAATTAAATGACCAAAACAATTTGGACCTAGCTAGCTAACCACCTAAACCATTAGAACCCATGTTCCAACCTGGAACTATCAGTGCACCTATTGTGGTCCAGCACTGGGGGCCTACCACCCCATGATGTCTCCACACGTGCAACAACCACCTAAAGATCATTCCTCGCATTAATTTAATGATCATTAAATCAACTAAGTAGCAATAACCATACTAATTAATTGTCCAAGTTGAAGAGTCTACTATCAGGTGCACCTTATACAAAATTGCGTAAGGTTATCTATAATATATATGCAAACATATTTTAAAAAACCGACTGTTGCATTAAATAATCTACTTATGTATGTCATGTATGCCAAAAATCACAGTAATTCAATGATCAGTTTTTAAAAAATGGTATTGTGAAAACTGTAATATTTTTAATCTTCAAAATATTATTTTTTTCTTAATTTTTTTTCCTATACAAAAACCAACCGTTGGATCGTTATGATTTTTGGCAAAAAGAATATCTAATCCAATGGTCTATTTTTCAAAATATATTTTGCAATTGGCCGGTCGATTTTATAATTAAAGATCACTATATACAACTTTACGTAAAATGCATCTTATAATAGACTCTCTCGATTGAAGTCATTTTATCTTGATCCACTTGCCACGCCTCCATAGGAAGAGCTATATAGCCACTAATTTTAATTAACCCAACAAAAAAGAAAAAGAAAAAGAAAAGATGACCTAGCCACCAAAGGATTGGCATGCGATCTGGTCAATTAATTAATATTTTCTTTTAATTTTGGTTTGATTAGTCAAAACAAATTATTATTATTATTATTATTATTAATGTAAAGTATTAATGTGGAATGATAGGATTCATTCTTTCCTGTGGACAGATTGGACTACTGGTCTTATTTAATCCAAATTTGATTATGTAAGTAATTAATTAAACTTGCTAATTACGTCGTCTTCCATCTATCAACATTCTATTTTGTTTGTTAGTTTAATTAATCAAATGTGGAACGAACAAAATTAAAGCTACTTTACCTAACCAACCGACCATATTTTAACGTCTCTCACACACACACACACACATATATATATATATATATATATATTCCCGAAGATTAACATGTAACAAAGATATTATGTGTTTAATTTAATTATGCTTATGATTTGGTTGTTATGGTCGGGTTGTCTCAATTATATCAATGTGGCTCTTGTGCTACTGCCTCCCCTTTCTCCTTTCTTTCTTTCTTTGCCAAATTTCCTTAATTACCTACTTTGTTCTTACAAAATCTCTAATTAATTACTAGTACTACTGCTCGAAAACCCTAATCATACAGCTCTTGGGTTAGAGAAACTCAAATTTGTCGAAAATAACGTTACAACTCTCCCAACGTATGTAGTCGAAAATATGTATCTTGAGACATAAGTATCAAGATCAACTATTTCATCGGATTTACTTCAAAGGTAATATTAAACTCAGAATTTTTTTTTAATAAATTTTGTGGAATGTTGAAATCAATCCAAAGTGTGCTCTTGGGGACTGGTTGAAAATTTTGAAAATTTGGTCAACTAAAAATGAGTCAAACTTATTTTTATTTCAATATTGTTTGGTTTTTTTTTTTTTTTTTAAATGTAATTCATTTCAGTTTTGTATTGAAAATAAGGCATAAATATAATTTAAAAAAAAAAAAAAAACCAACTATGAGTTAGTTTATATATATATATGATTCTATTAGCACATGCTGACTTTCATGAAAGTCAGCATGAAGCTCAAAGGTGATTGTGGAATTCATATTTTGAAAAACTGACCATTGAATTAGATACTATGCATATGTATGTCAAGCATGCCAAAAATCACTGTGATCCAACGGTCAGTTTCTCAGACATGTCACTGAGAAAAACTATGACAGATTTCAGCGGTTAGAATTTTTCAAAGACTGTATTTTAAGATGCCTACATCGGAATACTGAGATTTTTGGCAGACGTGATATCCATAACAAATGTATCTAATCTAACAATCAATTTTTTCAAAATATGCATCTCACAATTCCCTATGAGCCTCATGCTGACTTTCATGAAAATCAGCTTATGCTTACTACATCGAGACTATATATATAAAACTTAGGGGCGGAGCTATATGCATTTCAAGGGGTGCCATGGCACCCCCTGACTTTTCAGACTATAAGATATTATATATGTTATATATACTTGCTATATATGTATATGAGTGAAGAAATTCATTGGCACCCCTTCACATGCCCTGGCCCCACCCAAACTTTGCAAAAACCCAAGTGGACAATTCTAATTTCCAAGGGAAAGTAAGTTAACTTACCAAACAAAGTAAGTTTTGGTTGGCTGAAAAAATTAGTTTGTATTTATTATTATTTTTTTAAAGATTCAATAGATATTGATTTTTATTTTTCACAAAGAAAATCAGTCTTAAATCTTAATGTATTTATGTGTTTGAACTTTGAATTTTTTTCTTTAATATTTTGGCACCCCCTGAGACAAAATTCTGGCTCCGCCCCTGATAAAACTGATAAATAAATATTGGAAGACTAGAGTTTTGTTAGGGAGTAAGAACTTAATTGGGCTAGATGAGAATTTGGCTGGGCTAGGACTTATATTTTATTAATTGAACTAAAAGGAATAGAATTTATTTTTGGTCAAGCTCATCTAGGCTACAACCTAGGAGAGCCATCCCCTAGTTTCGCCCGGTATATAATAATAATCGAGATCGTACACATGAATGCAGTCCACCTTAGTTGGCATCTGATATGTGATTCATATTAATAAAAGTAGTATTTTTTATTTCTTAGAGATCAAAAATGATTGATCCGGATAAAGTAGCATTTTTCTCTGCTCGGTTAAAATGGTTTATCCCCATCTCTCTCTCTCTCTCTCTCTCTCTCTGCGACCGTGGTATGCCTACTTTCATCCATCATGCCAACATTATATTCTTTGCTTAATAGTAATAACTTAATATACTCTAAAATTATACTCTTGCATGAAAGATCGATCTACGTCCTTTTTAGTATCTGACTATACAATGCACTATCAACGGTCCTAGAACTTCCTCGTGTCACCCATCCACCTTCACCTTAGGGACTAAGAAACTCTCTCTCTCACCCACACACACTCTCTCTCTCTCTCTATAAAAATTGTGTAGAGAGGGAAGAGAGTGGTAGTGTTGGATGGAAACAAAGAGTTCTATAATTTGATAAAAGAGACACCACAAACTACACCCCACACGTATCAATCAAAAACCCCTCTCTTGGACCATACAATCTCAAGTAAAATTTTCATCATCATCATCATCTTCTTCTTATAATTATTATTCTTTCTACAGATAGATTAATTGTTAGATAGGCCGGTACAGATAGATAAAGATAGAGATTCTCGACATGCTCACTTCTCATCACTTTCCTACTCATTTCCTTGCATCTACTACTTCTGTCCATTACTCAAATTTTCTACACCAACAAAATACTGTTTGGTTCACTGGAATTACTAATCTCGTCTTCTTGTTGTTCTTCAGATTTATTTCTCTTCTTGCACCTCGATCCAAAGGCTAGAATTATTCGATCAATACCCTCTTTTTTTTTTTTTTTTCTTTTTTTTGAAATTGATCGATCAGATCTTAGCACGGAGTTAATAAATTTCAATTCTGAGTTCTTTTCGGCTAAAATTGAGAGATGGGTTTGAGTTCTAAACAAGTTTCTAGTGGCGACGGGCTTGATTGGGGCCAGGTCTTGATGCAAACTACTGGTACTACTTTGGAGCTGTCAAAGCCGCCGCCGCCTTCGATGAGACGGCAACAGCAACAGCAGCAGCAGCAGCAGCAATTAGAGCCTTTGAAGTGTCCGAGATGTGATTCTGTTAACACAAAGTTTTGTTACTACAACAATTATAACAAGTCACAGCCAAGGCATTTCTGCAAGTCTTGTAAGAGGCACTGGACTAAAGGAGGCACTCTCCGTAATGTTCCTGTAGGCGGCGGCCGCAAGAATAAGCGGCTCAAGACATCGAACTCCACCGCCGCCACCACGACGGCGACCACGACGGTTGCTATCGATAATGATATCAACCGTAGAAATAATACCCACTTGGCAATTAATCAAACACATCAACTTCATCGTCAGAATGTGCCTCTTGTGCTTGCTGATCATCAGAAAAGCCTTTCTGATATTCTCTATCAGAGTTTGATTCGTCCACCATATTCTCTGCAACATGATTCAATTACCAACAGCAGCAGCAGCAACAACAACAACAACTTCAATGGAAGCAAAAACAATGGTATCTTTATGGGTTCAAGTAGTACTGCTCCATTAATCTCTCTCCCTCAAGAACCAAACCTTCAATTTCCCTTTTCAAGTTCAAGTACTTCATTTGAGAGCAACCCATCTTCAATCTCAACCTCTTTTCAATCCTCAAATGTTTACAATTACATCGGAAAATCCGAAGCTATGGAGGACTCAACAATCACCCATCTCATGCCTACCGCAGCAGCAGCTGCCACAAGCAACAGCATCAATATCACTCATCATCGGCCATGGCAGCATGTACCCACTACTACAAGCAGTGCTGTCATGGACATGCCAGCCAGCTACTGGAATTGGGATGATATCAATACATTTGTCTCTACTGATCTAAACTTGCAATGGGATGATTTTGAGCTCAAGCCACAGTAACATAATTT
>JAESVK010000248.1:585839-625508 GCA_017140935.1 Hamamelis virginiana
ATTATTCACTCTCTACAGATCTTTTTGTGAACTGGGTGTCTCTGTTCTTGATGTCACAGTCCTTAATTTTATGTGGGTTTTTTTTTTTTAAGTTACTATATCTATAGCTAGTGTACCTCTCAACCTGAACTGTAACAGTGACTGTTTGAAGCTGTCCATTTTAGTTTTGGCTTCAGGCTAAGGTGTTCCCATTTGTACTCTCTGTTTGTTTTTGCTGATTATGAAAGAATCATATACGTATATGCAAGTTAGGTTATAGTTGCTGATCACCATATATGGATTTAATTATTTGATATAGAATTTGAGTGGGGGTTGTGATGGGGGAGATTGTGATGGGGATATAACAGAGATGGGGTATTCTCCAGCTGGGATGTGGCCTAACTGGACGGTGATGGAAGATTCTTGTGGATATATATATTGATATTAGAATAATATGCCATGGATTTGTTTGCTTATAATTCAGAAAACACCAGTCTGAGAATCATTCTGTCCTCCTTGTCTTGAGAGCCTCTGATTCCAATATTGCTGAACATGTGCATATTGGGCACCACAATGCCCTACCTTGTATTATCTGTCTCTCTTCTGAATTTTTTGAGTGATACATACATGGTCTCACAGACTTAATTAAGCCCTTTTGCATAAAATTAGTTTTGCATAAAATTACATTTTGGAGAATTATCTCTTCACTTGTGTTTGGATCAAGTTATATCCGAATTAATTTTTGACCAACGAAATTTTTATAGTAGAAGTACTGATTGTTGCAAAGTTATTTACAAGTAATAATCACCCATCTCTTTGAATCAAGTGGAATTTTGACATCTAAAAGTAATTTTAAACAAATATATCTGTTTCAAATGAGGTCATACCTGATGATTTGTTGGTCTAACAACGTTGCATGTATCTTCAATTACTCTCAAAAGAAATTTTGGACACGAGCATACGGAAACGGATTGATACCCATTTATTAACATAATTATTGGAGAAACTTAGAATAAAAATAGATTTTATCATTTGAAAAAAAAAAAAACAAAACAAAAAAAACAATTCTCGTTCGCAGACTTGTGTCTGAGGATTGCAAGCAGCCCGCAACCGCAAGACACCCAATGCTACTCTTCTATTTCTTTATTTCTTTATATATTTTTCCTTAATTTTTTCAAGAACTCAACAGAGATCTTCTAATTAATCAATGGCTTTAGGGTGTTTTAAAGGGTATGTACCATCAGTCATTTCTTTAATGCAATGGGGCAGAAATGGCAGGGTATGGAACTTTGAGGCAGAAGAGGAAATGTTCAATGGTGCCACAATTGAGAAGTGAGAAATTAATACGGAGGGTACTGAGTTGCTGCTCTTGATTCTGTCTCTATAGTTGCAACTGCAATAACTTCTCTACGACTGAAATGCTCTTGCCCCGTTATGTGTTGTCCAGTTCTTTAAAATTATCAATTTTTTTTAATTAATTTTTTCAGAAATTGATCGTTAGAGATCATTGTGATTTTTAGCAAAGATGAAACTCATAACCAGTTTATCTAATCCAACAATCAGTTTGTCAATATATGATCTGCATTTGCCTATATAGAGATCACATTTTTTGCATAAGGTCCACCTTATAATAGAAGCCCTATATATATATATATATATATATATATATATATATATATATATAGAGAGAGAGAGAGAGAGAGAGAGAGAGAGAGAGAGAGAGAGAGAGAGAGAGAGTCATTTCTTATAGAAGTATAAGTATGTGTTGAATAGAATGTGTGTTGAATAGAATGTGTGGACGTTACTAGTAAGCTGTTAGACTGTGAATCATACCCTTTAATAGAAATAAGGAGACATTCAATGTGTTTGCACCGTATTAGATGTCTGCACATAAATTATTGTAGAATCTCATCATAAGAAAATTTCTTTATATATATATATATATATATATGGCATACCCAATGAGTAAAAGTTTGAACCCAAATACAAATAGTAAAAAACTATGATCCCTCAAAATTATCAGAGTTTTTTCTAGCAATATTTCTGAGAAATCGACAACTAAATCACTCTAATTTTTGGCATGCATAAGTATATATAGCTTCACATAGGCATATACTGATAGTATTATTTCTATCAACATATATACTTACTTACTTACTTTAGGCTTTAGCTAATAAACCTAATAGGTAATCGTGGATTAATTTTAGATTGAAAACAAAAATTCAGCAAACAAGCTTGGAAACAGAATATTCGATATACTGTTTTCTCTTTCTATGTACATGGAGTATATAATCTAAGTGGAATATGAATTGCATATAGTCACAATATGCAGTCGGATCCAGGCTGGAAGAATATGTTGAAAATATTGCTCAAAGACTTGTTTATATTCACAAAACTGCTAAGGAGATTGAGAATCATTCTCGAAAATTTGAAAACAAGCAACACGTATTCTATGAGCTTAACACATAGAATGGATTCAAAGCTAGAATTAGCATTGTTGGAATATGCAATAACCCCACTTCTTGTTTTATATGTACTTTTAAACGTAACAAATATATATATATATATATATATATATATATATATTAAAAGTTTTGATAGTGCAAATTATTGATAGTTATTTTTTTAGAAGTTATAAAAATAAGAATTTTTTAATATATTAGTTTTTAAAAGGAATTAAAAAAAAAAAATAGAGGACTGTTTGGATAAATTTTTACTTCTTATATATTTTTTACTTTTAAAAATAAAATAATAAAAAAAATTATAATTTTTATAGTGCAAATTTTGGTAATTATTTTTAAAAGTTGAGGCAGCAAGAATTTTAAAAGTAATTATCAATATTTTAAACTATAAAACTTTCACTTTTCTTATAAAAATTAAGAAGTGTTTACTTATCCAAAAAGGTCATTTAATGGTCAAAGGCATTTCCCTTTTGGATTGCTGAGAGCCTGAGAAAGTGATAGAATGCAATTTCGTAATAAATCTGTTATACCATAAATAAATGGGCTGTGACAAATTTCAAGTAGGCTTATTGATTGGACCACAAAGAATTTAAACCCATTAAATTAAATTGAAGACCAACAAGGAAGCTATCTAAGTCCAGCAAAGACAACAGCCCAAATAAATCAGTTGCTAGACCAAGTCAAAGGAGGCAGCAACTATCCTCTGTTTTTAGGGACGTGGGAACATGTAATCAGGAGCATAACAACCATAACCAAGCAACAAGAAAGGCACGTGAGAGAGGAGCAGCAGCTTTGGAATTTCTCTATAAATATCAGACATGAAGATTGGAAGGGATACCACTCAACGTCATCAAACTACTGCAGCTTATTTTCTTTATCTAGTTTATCTAACTTCTAAACATTTCAATTTCAGCAATTGTTTTTCAGTTTATTAGCTGTAATCATTCTTCTTTCATGGTAGTTTACTGCAATTTTCATAGAATAGCTCACTCTCACTTTAATTAAATTAGCCTACTCTTACTTTAATTAAATTAGTTTGCTAACTTAGATTGCTTTTAAGTTAATTCGTTCTCTTCATTTAATTTAATTGCTTTTCAGTTGTTGATTCTTCACATTACACACGCTTTAATTTTATGTTAAAGTCCAATTGTTTCGTCATAGGCAAAAAAGAACCCTGATCGATAAATGAAAGAACTCCAACCCTTTCACAATCGCCTGTTATACATTCATCCACTTGATTTTTAGGTGGCTTATTGATCGGTCGAAAATCAATTTGATTGATTTCTTGGCTTTTCTCTGATCAATCGGTGCCCGGGATCAAAATGATTGGCTTTGATTTTGAACTTATCTAGTTCTGGCACGCCCGCGTACACCGAAGGCCAATTTTGTGCAAACAAAATCTAACAAAGGTTTTGGAACATTATTATTAGAAATTGTATGTTACAGGAAGAACATCCACTTCCAATCAATTTGGACAGTTCTTTGAATCTCCTAAATACTTTGATAACACAAAAGTTGCTTTGAAGAACAAATTTAGACGACAAGAAAAAGTCACAACTAATTGCTCGATATATTTGGCTATTGAATTGGATAAAAGCCATTCAGCTGCCGTTGTAGTGGAGTTTCTCAAGTTTGGCTCGGCATTTTGCCAAACAGAAACTTTTTCCGAACACGGCTGGAGATGCTCTAAGTGAGTTGGTGAAAGTGGGCAGAGTCTTTGGGAACTTAATATAAGGGATCCAACGTTTGGCGATCAAGCTTCCTCTAATTAACTCCCGAGATGCTGATTGTGTTCGAGCTCATATCAAGTGTTCTTTTTTTTGGGTCAAATGTGACAATGCCAATTAGGAAACTTATTCTGAACTACACCAAGAAATTTTGATTTCTGTGCATTATATTTTTGACATGCAGAGAAATTTTGGTTTACTTTGATGCCAGTTAAAAAATTTATTATGAACATAATGCAAGGCTTGTCAGATCACTCACTTGTCATGTCAAGCCAAGGAAAGTGGAAAATCAACTATAGTTACCTTCAGAAGCTCACAAGTCCCATGGGAATGTATTCCTAAACAGCCAGAAATACAGAAATATGACACAGGGTGTTAGCTATGAGGTGGTAATATTTATGTTCTTTCAAAATCTTATCCATTTTAGATAGGAAAATGAATTCTTAGACAATAAGGGTGACTTTGAAAAGTGCTGATCCTCTTTTATTTTTAAAACTCAACCAGTTTCCTCTGAAAAACGGAAAACACTGCTCGAGCTTCCACAGAAGCGTAACCGACTTTTGACTTTCTTCTTCCTCTTCAAACTCATCTTTTTTTTTTTTTTTTTTTTTGTAAATACTTTGAACACCATTTGAACCTCTGTTCAGCTTCCCCCACTATTTTCTTCACTTCGAGGGAGGAATGAATCACCTCCCAACATTTTGACTTGGTATGTTTTAACAAGATTTTCGCTGCTATTGAATTTTTCTTCCTTATTTTGGGCTTAGGTTTGTGGCATTGTGATTTCTTTTGGGATATCTTTTTTAGTTGGGGATTTTAGATGGAGATAGAAAGGGCTTATGTATGGAAGAAAAGCGGGTAGCATCTCGTCTGGGTTTGAGAGTGAATTAAAATAACTTCGTTAAAAATGGCTGGCTGAGCTTCTTAAGAGTTACAAGGGGGTGAATCAATATGAATTTGCTGATGGTGTTGCTGGAACTCTGTTATGTTTCAATGAATGGTGCTAAATCATCTCTTCACTATTGTTTCACCATTGTTATGCCTGAACGGAGGAAATGCTTCAGATTTTTGTGTCAGAGAGAAAAATGAATACGGTTAAACTAAAAATTCAAATTTTAATCAATTTTATATCCAATCCACTTTTAAACCCACCATTGGAAAAAGAATTTTTGCATTTGGGTTCCAAAAATGAATTTGAATCCACTTTTGAACACACCATTGGGGTAAGGATTTTCTTCAAGCCTCTGTTTGGATTTCAGAAAGATGATAAAAAATGCTGAAGGAATGAAACTACTTTTAGGCAATTTTGAGCATTTACCTTCCCCTTCGCTCCTACTTTCCAAGTTCCATATTGAGCCTATAGGCTCTGTTTGGTTGTCAGGAACTTTATACGGGAAAGTAATATTCGGGAAAGGAAAAGGAAAGAAAATGTTACCCGAGCACTTCAAAACAGTCTTCTAGGTATAGATTAACCCACTACCAAGTTCATTTAACAATCCATTATTGAAAAAAGAGGGACATTATCAACACTTACTTGTTCTTTGAGAAATTACAGATGATATGTTCTCAATTTTAATCATCAACGGGTTCAAATTCTAAACAAGCATTAAAACTAACTACAGAGACATGTATGAAAGATAAAAACAAGTCTTCGACGTAAGAACCTCGTCCAATCAAACTGTATAATATACATAGATGTATACTCAGTCACATTCTCTGTTACTCTAGACTATAGTTGTCCAAATTTATATCATGCAGGTAAACACGCAAGAACTAAGAGATACGTACTAGAATATCTCCTTCTCTAGGAGTGAGTTCAGCTGTAGGTTCCCATCCTCACGCCGGTGTCTCTGCTATAGGGAAGTTGGCCATCATTAGCCTTGGAATAGCAAACATAATAAAGCTCGGAGACAATGCCAGTAAAGACAATGAAAGCAGCACCAGCGCCAAATACTCCCTTTCTCAAGGTCTCGCAAGAAGGAGGATTAGCCGAAATAAGTGTCCTGTACTTGGTGTGGTAGGCATTTCTCACTGAACCCGCTAACAAGCATACCTCAGCAATGAAAAATGTCACCCTGAAACGTCAATGCAATTATGTTTTTTTAAGTTTGGAATTTAAGGAAATTTGGAAATATCATATATCTAAGATTAGCGACACAAAGGTTCATCAAAGCGATGTTGATTTTGCAAAGCTGAACAGAAACACCCATTCATTCACAATATGGGTTGGGCTCTGCTCTTGTATGACGTGGGAGGTCGTCTTCAAAAGAAAAAAGAAAAGAAAAAAAGAGCACTTACCAGCAGGTTATGAACAAGACAATTGCCCATGCCCTAGAACCACCAGGTCTTAAAGCCCTCCCACAGCATAAGCATCGACTTGCCACCATTATAAGGAGTTGACTAAGCATAAGAAATAGCAAGGAACCCACACCAAAGCCAGTTGAAATGTCCGAATCATAAACACAATAGTTATTAATTGCATCTTTCTGAATCTTGGCCTGTAAAGGAAAAATGCCATAGATGATAGATTGGTTGAGTCTCAAAACCCTGAAACCAGTCCCTTAAATTGAAGGTATCCAGAAGCCACACAGGAGGAATGAATTAATATATACTCTATAATATTGAATGTATATTATAAACCTGATTATCCATCACCAACAGAGTGCAACACATGAGAGAACAATATACAGGGTCACAAGAACCCCAGCATTTTACAATTATTTAACCAACAATGGGCATAGCATGTTTACTGCGCCTTCAGTAACCAGTACAAGTATTAGAACTAAAGATATTCAATTATGAGAGAAGCTACTTTGGTAGCTACATTTAAGTCCACGACATGTTTGGTATCCTCAGAGCTCTTCTCAATTTTTTTTTTTTTCCTTTCTAATATATAGATAAGTAAAAATTCATCAGAAAACAAAAAGGCCTTGGGTCGGCATAATATAGGCACTATATAGAAAAAACAAAAAATCAAGCCCAATTGCAGCAGTCTAAAAAATCAAAAAAGGAACTTTAAGCGACTCATCCGAAGCTCCAAACCCACAAAATATCGTACAGGGAACTCTTCGTTGATATTAAAAAGCATGCTTGGTTTCCTTGTAATCTATGAAGTACGGAAACTTTTGTTGAGGTGCAGAGGCGGTGTCTGGACACAAAATTCCTCCAACATACCTCCAGCATGACACATCTCTCTTCGCCTCCTTTTTTTTTTCCCCAATCTTCACCATGAACACCTCGACTAAGGTTTCCAAAAAAGATAAAAAGAGCTAAGCTACGTTTTGAATGATGTTTGTTATGCTACATGATATAATATAATTATGCGTATAAAAATATATACAGTGCCCATATCGTATGTTACTAGTCCTAGTCCATGTTTCATAGCTTTAAATTTTTGTGAACATTTCTTCAAACCAAGCCCCCCCACCAAAAAAAAAAAAAACTCTTCTTCATCACCGTTTGAGATGTTTAAAATTTAAATACCAAAAGCTCCAAATTTATGGGACACTATACATGAAGCTCATCTTTAATTGCTGATACGTTACAAAAATAAACCTTTGAATATTTGATTAATTTCCATGTTTAACCATATAGAAGAACTTATCATTCAGAATTATTTTAGATCTGTGTGCCTCTTGTTCACCTTTAGATGGAAAATTTTCAATATATAGTGTTTCCTAGTGACTGTTCTGACATAATTGAAGTTACACAATAGAGATTGTAATTAAAGCATTACCGTATGCATCTTCCATTTCATTCAAACCTTTGAAGTAAATTCATGCCAGATCCTGTAATTCTTTCTTCTATTTGAGATAAGGAATAAGAGAGTATTGGGTATTTAAGATTAAACGATATCTCCCCTAATTCCCATCAAATTTGAGCAAATCATAAACCAAAGAGATTGAAATAACTCTCACATCACTACACAAGTCTACAATGGTTAAAACCCATAAAACATATCAAGCAAAAACAACTTTAAACAAGTATATAAATAATAATAAATAAATAAAAAACTCACAGAAGTTCTTCTCTGCTCAGCAGCAACAGCAAGTCCAAAAGCAATCAGATCTAACACGAACACCACCACTAACACAAGTGTCGAAGCCATTTTTCACCACCAATCTCACTACTACCAACACCAATGCACAAGAACAGTCTCAGTATAGAAAAACAAACAAACAAGTAAAAAATCAATATATATATAGAGAGAGAGAGAGTTATGATCTAGCAGTTACAGAAACGCAGGCGCTCTGGGCACTTTGTGGTTTAATGGGGAAAGTAAATGCAGAGTCTCAAGCTAGACAAACCGCCGGAATAGAAGGTAGCGTGATTCTCTCTCTCTCTCTCTCTGCTCAGTAGATCTACGAAATGAGAAGTATGATAAAGTGTGGAGATTTCCACTTTGAGGGTGCGGCCACGTGTGATTCACTGAGAATGGGAGGAGGACAGCTTTCATTTGTCAAATGGATGGATGGAGCTGCACTGCTGCAGTACAACATCAACGATAAAATTCATAAGTGTGAGCATTTTTTATTTTTTTTTTTAAAGTGGGTTCCATGCAAAATCAGCGAAAATACAGGGCTTGTCCAGTTGTCCTTTAATCTTTACTGGTTTCAGCGCACGCGTGTGCAACTTTCATATATTTGTAATTCGATATTTGGTAATAAGAGATTTTAATTTTTCTTCTATTTAAAATTTATAATTGATAATATTTGTATTTAAAATATTACAAAGTCAAAATTTGTTTGCAAATTTATTAACATAATAAATGAAAGGTTTATTTACACACATAGATTTTCATGGCTTATTATCATTGTCGACTACCGTTTCCAACTGTTTAACAACGCTTGTTATGAATTTGTAAAATTAAAAATTATATAATTTTAAATAATATATATAAAATAATGAGATAGATTATAAATTAATTTATTGTTTTGTACATTTTAGATAATTATATGCTAGACACCGCCGTGATGCATGTGTGCGCAACTTCCATATGTGTGCAATGCAATACATTTTATAAAGAGGTTTACATGTAATAGAAGGTTTGTGATTGGTACTATTAACATATATGTTCGAAATATTACAAATTTAGAAATTATTTAAAATTTTATTAAATAACAAAAAAATATCTCTAAAAACCAATCCAAATTAATTTTAATTTTCATTTATTTTTAATTAAAAAACTTACTAAAAAAAGACAAGTTAGATCAACCGCCAAGAGTGTGTTTGGTTATGATGAAAGTACCACACGTTGGAATATAGGAATTTCAATTGATTGATAGAAATCTTTTCATTTTTATCTATGATAGAAATTTTCTCGTACATATTTGAATTCGAAAATTTTCTCTTAGGTAGGCATTAGGCCTCGAGTAGATTCTATTAATTTGAATAATATTAAAATTACACTTTTTTATTTGCCTTATAACTTGGATGTTTTTTTTTTTTCTTTTTTGAGAAAGTTGGCGTCACATTTTTAATGGCCTTATATGGGTTAAGTGGTGGTTTTTTTTTTTTTTTTTTTTTTTTTCTTTGAGAAATTTGGCATTTGAAACTCAACTAGTTATAAATCAATGAGAGTTGGCCTTGTGTCAAAAGGGTGAGTTATAAATTTAGATATTTAGATTTCGAAATAAGTTAATTTATCCTCGTCAACCACCAGTCAGGACTAGTAGTCCAGGCATTATACGATCTCATAGGATAGTCCCTCATGAGGAGTGGGGATTAGTCGGATTCTAATAGCTTGGACACCTCGTTGCTAGGTAAAAAAAAACACTCAACTAATTATAAGTAGGGCACGAGGTTTTATCGTTTTGGTTTTTTTCTTTTGTACATTATAAAAACATCAATGATTATATATATATATAGTGAAATGATTAAGTAAGAGATACCTTATTTTATTAAAATCAGCTAACGTTACATGACCATTAGATTTCGGACATAGTATAATATCTAATGGTTATGAGACATTAGTTGATTTTAATAAAGTAAGATTTAGCATATAAGTACATTTTTCAATTTTTGAAAAATATCATTATGAATAACTATTATATTTTTTATTAATTAAAAATGACCAGTTTTTTTATATGACATGCATAAGAAGGGTATGGAATCCAAGAGTCGCTTCATCAAAATATTTATCACATGTAATGTTCTGAAAATGAAGTGCAAATATAGGTGTTAAAATAAGGTATAAGGGGAACGTCTGTTTTATATATATATATATAACGAAAAATGTTCTAGTGAGCATATGAGCACTTTAAGCTAAAGTAAACAAAGAACACACACCCTTGAATTGGAATCTTGAAATAAATCTTCCATTAAGTGAATGAGAATCTAAGGGCTTATGTTATTTGCTGACTTTTGTTAAAGTGCGCATATGCTCACTAGATCACTTCTCTATATATAACAGTCCTAGCAGGAGATTCTTAAATCCGAAACCATCTATTCCAAGTCCCTTGCTCTAGAGGAATCTTTTGTTCACAAAAATTTATATATATATGTACAACAGTTTGTGTGTTTTGTTTTCTTTGTTTTTCTGTTTTGTTTGTTTTTTTGTATTTTGTTTGTTGTTTTGTTTGCAAACAAAAGAGACTTCAAAAGATAGTATTAAAAAGAAATAAAATTGCAAAAACTAACCGACAACTAGAGAGATTAGGAGGGCGGCCCCATTAAATTTAGAGAGAGAACCTAATTATGGACCACCTACATATAGTTAAAACACTTGGAACACTAGCCATCTTTTCACTTACCAGCTGAAGAGACTCTGTAATAAGTGAAATAGAACTTTTTTCCCCCCAAATTTTACCAAAAAATAAGTGAAACTCCCTTTTTTTTTCTTTTTTTTCTTTTTTTTTTTTTTTTCAAATAATAGAATTACACTTATCCTGAACCTCTTAATATTAACAAATAGATAATGATGCATTTCCATATGCTCAATTCAAGATCTTCCAAATGAAAATAAATAAATAAATAGTAATAAATATCACTAGGTGAACATGCCATTGATGAACTAAAATTAAATTGAAATTAGTGCAAGGAACCCCATGTTAGCGCATGCAGGCAAGCATGAGCTTCCGCTTCAGAGGCAGGGTACATGGTGGGTCCATTGAGTTATAATGTGAATAAAAATTTGGGTGGTCATCGATCATTATGTGTACATATTATAGCCCATAAAATAAGGGACAATGCCAACAACCTGGTGGGTCATGCTGGGTTTATTTTTTTTTTTAACCTACCCCTCTAGTGAGGGTTTATTGATGCTCACTAGTCACCACCTACCAAAAGAAAAGTAAGGTGGATTCCTCCGGTCCACACCATGTAAAAGAGAAAAGGGAGAAGGGTCACAAAGATAGAGTGACACACATGCAGCATGTGAATGACAACCAAAACCTGCTCTCTCTCTCTCTCTCTCTCTCTCTCTCTCAATAAATATATATTGATTATTGAAAAATAAACATTGCAGATATAACCAGACAGAAAATTGTTGATATTTATGTTCAACTTGCAGCAATGACCAGATCAGCTTAAATCCTCCCGACATCAAGCCAAAGACGTAAAACTTGATTCATATCAAGACCAAAATAGTGAAATTTGCTTGACTTTCAAACCATTTTTAAATTTTTCTTTTTCTCTCAATTTATTTAAAAAAAGAAGTTATTACAGTTGGTGGGTGGGGTGGTTATGATTCCATCAAAAGACCAAATGCTTCTCATTTTCGGAAAAACTGACCAAAAACAGAAAACCAGGGAACAATATGAAATTGACATTCTTTAAAAACTGCAGTGTGCTGCTCCCTTGCATTAAATTAAAGACAATGATAACCACATGTGGTAAAAAGAACCAAGGCCTCTAGACTTAAAATATACAAAAAGCCGAGTTGTTGGGACACACAAATCCGGTGCATAATAAATCATTAGCACATGGCCAAATACCGATATTCCTCTCAAACCTCTGCCGCAACATCATCTAAGGGAAAATATCAAGGGAGAAAAATACAAAGCTTTCATTCCGAGTTCCATCGTACAATGAATGTATATATATATATCTATATACCCGCAGCTGCTCTTAATTGCATTCTGTCGTTGCTCCCTCCTCATTTACAAGACCTGCTCTTTTGGCTGGTTTATACCAGGATGGATGCTTCGAAAGAAATTTCTATTTGCTCGAATGTCTCATGCTTTGCTTCCTACAGAGGTTCAATTGAACCGCTTTTAAGCCTTTCCATCCGGGCTTGAAGCCCTGATAATGCCTTCTCGTCCATGGGAAGAACCCCACTGTGAACAGGGTTCTCTGCACCACCACGGTCTGATCCAGGAGGAATCTGAGTAGAAAGTCCATGGGATAAATTGCCGTTCATGTACATTAATGGCCTGTTCCCGGAATCTGGGTTCCCAGCTGCCGCAGCCAACTGGATGCTCTTCATCCTTTCTCTAATTGCATCTAATGTCCCACTGGTAACTGCAGTTATGAAGTCAATGTTTGCCGTTAGATCTTTCTTCAACAAATAAGAAAAACACCACAAAATACAAATTTTATATTAAAAGAGTTAGAAAGCATAAATTACCTCCGGATGGAAATCTTTCATTCCTTTGGTCACCCCAATGCTGCCGTAAGTCTGAGTGATCGGACGTGGGACCTCTTAAGGTACTGATATTGACAGCACTGTCATCTTCGCCATATGAGGGTGGTAAATTAAAGTTTGTTGGTTCAGCTTTCACATTTAACGACTTTGCATCGCTTAAGGAATTTGTATGTACAGGTGAGAGGGGTGCAAATTTTGGGGAATTTAAGGCAGCTGGGGGAGGGGTTGACATTGGCAAGCTTGAAGGCGTCCTTCCGGCTGCTGCATTCTTCTCCATCTGCAATAAAAGCAAAAGTTGGTTTATTGTAAACAAATTGTCATGGCTCACCTTTCACATTTGGTTTAATAGATGTCAATGCAAACCTGGGCCAAACCATCTCTTATGTATGTTCGAAATGCCTCACTAGCATTTTGGAGCTGAGAAAATATATCAACCTGAAATGAAATGTAACAAATTAACTTTCCTAGAAGTGCAAGTGATCATTCAAATAGTTACCACAAGCTTCTTTTTTTCCTTTTACCTTGGGGTAAAGTTGGGTGATACGATAAAGCTCATATAGACCAATGGTGCATGTTTGCTTATCACCAATTTTCTTGAATATTGCAGCAAGTTCTTGCTGTAAGTTGAATAAGCTCATGGGAATCAATATTGAGAGATAAAAAATGAGGAATAAAATGCATATATCCACAAGAGGAACTGGCCATACGGTATTATAATCATGATGGACTACAATATATGAACATCTGAAGATTAAATATGAAGACTGAGGCATAATCATACCTTCAATTGGGCATCCGCAGAATGTGTGGTAGGAGATGGATTGTTGGCTGTTGAATCACCCCAATGAGTTTGACCCACGGGCCCCGATGGAGTCAACATTCTTGCCGCAGCCAAAGTCTGGTAGGTAAGGGAAAAAAAATTTCAGTACACGTCCAAAAATGGAAAAACCAAGTTGATAAGGTATATTATTTAACTCAATTAGTACCTGAAGATTAAGATCAATGTAGGCAAGAATGATAGGTTGAGGTTCCATGTCTATAGGAACCATAGAGAGGTGACCCTTTATTGCAGTCCCACGAAGCTTAACAAGTTCATGTAGAACAGTTTTAACCATACGCAATGGTTTGTCATCAGCTCCAGCCCTTTCAGTAGTTTAATTGTAAAAGGCATCCAAAAGGAGAAAAATAATCAGTCAGTCCATGTTGGGTTAAGTAGCCATATCAATGAACTGTCTCCTCAAAACTTCAATAAAAGTAAAACCTTAAAATTATTCAAATAAATCAACAAATACCTTCTCCTGATCTCTTCCATTCCCAATTCTTGAAGGTATACATGTATACTTTGAAGAATGCGGTCGAGGTCGACATCGTATATTGTACTTTGAAGAACCTGCACCATATGGAATCCGATCTATGACATATACAACATAATTGAACCACAACATAGCCAAAACAACAATTACAAATACTTTCATAAATGATGAAACTGTTGTCTGGCAAAGGATAGATTTCTAATAATGATGTTTCAAGAATGAAAAATAATTTTAAACCTTCTGCAACTTAATCATA
This sequence comes from Hamamelis virginiana, assembly GCA_017140935.1. Taxonomy (NCBI): domain Eukaryota; kingdom Viridiplantae; phylum Streptophyta; class Magnoliopsida; order Saxifragales; family Hamamelidaceae; genus Hamamelis; species Hamamelis virginiana. The sequence goes on from JAESVK010000248.1 coordinate 600,161, forward strand.
TTGTTTTGAATTGTCAAATATTAATTCTATAAAACAAAATTTCAAGACAGTATGACTGAGAACTGAAGTTAACAAACACAATATACATGTATTATTTATTTATTAGTTACTGGCATACCAAAGTCATGTCCAACTGGAACAAGATTCACCCAACCAATAACTGCAGTTCCAGTCGTTGAAGATAACAGTGGCAGTTCAGTGCTCATCACAATTAACTTTTGCACACACAAATTACGTAGATGTGCTAGAGTGTGTTTAGGATTCATTTTCATAACAAATGCAAGCAAGTCTATGTAATGAGTGTAATGTGAGCTAAAAGGGGGGAAAATGGATTCATGTAGTAAAACCCACATCACTGGGATTAAGGCATTGCTGAGCTGAGTTGAGTTGAGATGTGTGTGTGTATTAGTGATGTATAGTATTTGTGCACAAGGAAGCTTTACAATACAAACAACTTGCCAAAATATATATAGAAAGACAAACAAGTAATGAAGAAAACAAGAGTGAAAAATTACTTTTGTAAGTTTGATGAGACATTTGACCACCAAATCAGAGAACTTCTGATTTCTAGAGGCAAAAGTCTCATTTGATGCAGGTGATGGCCATCTTGAGGGGTCCAATGGACGCAAGAGATTAATCAGGACCACAAAGGATGATGTACGATCTGCATTATCCTGTATTTACAACCATTAATCAGAATGCAAATTTAACAGATCCCTCAAAATTATAGCAAATATGTGCATTGCAAAGTAAAACTTAACCAGAATCTTGAGCATTAAAACGTTCAAAGCTTTCAGAAGTTGACTGCCATCATCCATACGGGGAACCCTTTCATCCAAAAGCCAAAGCAGAAGCTCAGTAATTAGGCTGTCAAGAGTACTCTCCTTGACAGCATGAGCAAGCCTCTTATTTTGAAATGTCTGCAGCAAACTCCAAACAGTTATATATTTGTAACATGAAAAATTCTTTTATGCACAGTTTGGTTGTCAACAATACGAAGTAAAAGAAAATTATCAGTCTTGCTACTATTCTCATTTATGCACAGTTTGGTTGTTAACAATACAAAGTAAAAGAAAATTATCAGTCTTGCTACTATTTAGAGTTGAAAGGGTTTCAAGAATCCAAGTTTTCTTTCCCTTCTGTCCATCTTCTTTGTAATCAAATGGAATGCTAAGTAAATTACTCAGAATTGGATTGTAAACCAACCTGCATGAGTGTGTTTAGAACATATTTACAAGACCTTGACGAAGCTCCTGTGAGACTGAAGTCAAAAGTCTTGGCTACCTGTTGGGAGGAAAAAATGACATTATGAAGTTCCATGAGAATTCGAGTGTTCAAGATAAGGTACCTAGGAGCTAAACAAAGAGTGGATTAGGGTGTGAGGATGCAAAGAAAAATTAATGGTGAAAGTGTAAGCGCTATATTTGTTTTAGGTGGGGGAAGCATTGCCTTATTAGCTAAGCATGAGACAAGTCTATCTGCATCTTTCACAATATCATCCATTGCACTGCCTTCCGGATCACTAGTGGCCTGTGCCAATTCATGGCACACAACTTTCATTCCTTCAACAGACTGCACCACAAAAATATCAGTAACATAGAAAGTTTTTTCTCATTTTTTGGCAACAAAAAAAAAAAAAAAAAAAGCCGCAAAAGGAAATCAGGAAAAAAAATTTTTGAATAGCATCAATAATGACAACTCAAGCATATGACAACCAGGACACTCGCAAAAGAGAAGTATATAAGATACATACAAATCCATGATGAAACCAACCTAATTATGAAAAATGACAAAAAAAAAAAAAAGCAAATATGAATGAGAACGAAATCCACAAAAATGTTGGATTAACATATATCAGTAAGTACTCTTCTACTAATCTCAGTTGAGATAACAAGAATATGACGATTTATGGATCAGATTGTCCTTTTACATAAAATAGATTCACAACCATGTTCTACACTAATTTTTTCATGGCAGCAGCAGTAACAGGATCCAAGGGGTAGATCTATTCTGCCATAACAGCCTTCTCTGCACTACAACTTTAAGTAGGATGGACCTCTACAAGGTTATAAAAAGCAATCTCTTTTTCCAACTTTTTTTACAGAATAGAAAAAAATTCCAACGCAGAGAGCCATGCAGATGAAAAGCATAATATGAGCTAGAATGTGGGTGGGTTTGATGTTAACATATTACATATAAATAGTATACATATACATCATAAAATTGTCCAGTTTGTACTTGTAAAACTAGATTTTATTTTTGATAGAGAATTAGTAAAAGAAATAAGAAATTTAATATGAATATGAATGCTGTCTACCTCTAGGAATAGATGCAATGAAATGTTATATTTTGTGAGAAGCTATGGGGAGCAACAATTCAAGACAAATTAAGAGAATCATCTAAGATGATGTTGGTAACATGCAGTGAAGACCAATAACTGCTCCACGGAAGCAATTCAAGTTGAACTCATTACAAGAAAACATGAAGGCCAAAAAGATGGCCTGTGATTCAAGAGAGATATATTCTTCATGCATTGAATGGCAAAAAAGGATTTGTGTTTGACCCAAAGTAGTAGCGAATAAGGCTTTGTTGAGTAGTGTTCCAAATTAGAACTCTAATTTTCAAAGTTAAATAAAGATAGAATAAACATATTTAGCATTATTTTTCATGGAAAGAGTTATGTAGCGTTATATTTCTCATTCCTTGATGAACATATTTTCTTCATGCACTGTTGTCTCTCTACCCTTTTTGTGGGGGCAAAAAACCCTTGGATGTAGCTTACAAAATGAAAAATCAATTTGATATGATGAGTAATTAAAAAAATAAATAAATAAGATTACATAAATACAAAACCTGCTCAGGAGAACCAAATGAAATGATATCCAAAGCTTCATTCCAGTCTGTGGAACCATTTGCACCAGGAAGTGAATGAGGCATCAAATGCCTTTCCACATGAAGTTCAGAATACGCATAGGTTTCCCTGGAACTGCATGATACCAACAAAAAATATACCATGATGGGAATGTTTTCAAGGAAAAAAAACATTTTCTAGTTTAGTTGTGTACAATAGAAAGAAGAGGACCATAGAAATTGAAATGTACAACCGAAAAGAAAAAAGGGTACAACCTTGTAAAGATTGGGCCAGCTATGGATCTCGAAACTTCTCCACTTTGCTCTGCCATATCAGACCTGGAAATCAAAGAAAACACATGTTGAAATTCAGTAATTGAAATGGTGACAACAAGGTGAAGAAATTGACAGCCAAATAAACATTCTTTCACATTCATAACATAATCCACCATGGCATAATAAATAAAGTGCAGAAGCCGGAAGCAGCAAAGACAAGTATTTAGGAAGACAAGGATAAAAACAGACAAATCACAACAAAAAGTACCAAAAGCTGATACGCACCCATTTTCCCTAACAGAACGCCTTAAAGCAGCTCTAGCTTCACCAGGCTTTCCTTCCTTCCTTTTGTCCATCTCTCGGGCCTAACAAAATAAACTATGATAAATAAAAGAGACAGAAACAAAAAACACATTGCAATTATATACTGACCTTCCACTTAAATCTATCATCTAACATGCTTTTCTGAGCATCTGTTAGCTTCCCAACGTATTTCCATATGTCCTCGCCTAGAAAGAAAACAAATTTAACTTAGAAACAGAACAGTAATGATGAAACAATAAATCACATAATAATTGCCCCAACTCCCTAGCAAGGGGAATAAACGAAAATAACTCATAAACATAGAATTTACTTCCTGAAAAATGAATTTTTTTTTTCCTAATCTAGTGCGATTCTCAAAAACAAAAAAGGCACAAAATTGCTTTACAAATGAATTTACAATTGTTCACAAACCCCACTCTAAATCGTAGGAGTCCGGATTTGCTCCTAATGAGAAAATCCAACAGTTGAAATCATTTGATTTCAGCCGTTGGATTGCCCTATAAGCTGATTTCCAGCCATTGGATTACACATTAGGAAGTCTTAATATTTCTGCTCATTAGGAGCAAATTCAGATTCAAATCAGTCTATTGCTGATTTGTAACATAGGATCATACCAAGAATCTTATAACCAGTAGCTAGTGTATTTAGGGCAGCTTTCCGAATTTCACCATCACGTTCAGCTGTCAAGCTTGCAACAATTTGCAAGGATTTTAATTGTCCACCTATCTGTTGGAAAGATGATAAAAGAGTAAGTATCCTAAGAAAATGAAGAAGAAGAAGTCAAGACAAAGTGATCTGCTTTTACCTCAGCTCCATGATGATCAATCAAAAATCCAACAAGATCAACACACTCTATCCGAGTTCGGTTGTTTTTAGAACGCAAACCCTCCAAAATATAAGGAAAAGATTTTGATGCAGAGTACATGTTGACAATTTGTTTTGTCAGTTCCCGCATTTTTTCCCGTACTTTCTCAATGTTATGCCCAGACTGCACGAAACAATAAAGGTTAGCATGCATTTTTCCAATGTGGGAGCTACTTAAATGTTGAAAATAAAACCACAAGAAACAGGCCACATGGAAGAGCTCTAAAACCAGCACCATATACAAGCAACATGTAAAAACATATAATAAAGCATGATTACAATATGCATTGAATAATGGAATCTAGAAATGCATCAGAATTAACCCGTCAGGGAAGCTCAGGAGGTCAAGGAAAACACCTCATGAAGCGGAGGTCCTAAGATCAAACCTTGGCACCCTAACTATCGGATGGACAGGGAAGGATACCCTATGTTGTCCAAAACAAAAACAGAAACAGAAAATAAAATAAAATGCATCAGAATTCATGTTGTCGAAAGTTATCGATAAGAACCTTCTCCATCAAGCATGGGAGAAATATGGCTGCTTCTGATTCAGTCAAAGTGTAAGCCTCATCCCTCAATAAGTCAAAAAGTTCAGGAAGAAATTCCAGCACCTGTTCATTTCAACAGACAAAAGTAGTTATTTCATGCAAATTACCATATTTGAACATTCAAAACAATGAAAAGAGAATCATGAGGGGGGGGAGGGGGGGACTACACCTTCAACAGGCATGTTGTATTGGATTCACAGAACCGCAAAACAAACCACCTCAGAAGTATATCTAAAACTTCAATTATTTCCTTTCCAATGGATGGTAGCGCCTGTGGAGTGCACAGAAAATATAAATAAAAGAGTCGTTGACATATATAAAGCACTACATAAACTTGTGAATGTGACAGAAAAACCACCTTATGCAGCATCTCAAGCCCATCAACTTGCTTCTTGAAGTCTGAGCTTAGAAGCCGCCTATGCAAATCCTCTCTAAAATACTTCATAAGATCATTCTGCAATGAAGGTACATTACAGAGATCTGTCAAGAGTCCAATCATAATATGGAAACCAAGAAATCATTCTATGAACATTCAATAAATATGAACCTCAAGATCTTGAATCTGTTCTATTCGTGGCTCTTCAAATTTAAACCTGCGAACAACCATTCTCTCCCTATCCTCCTGCAAATGAGGTTAAATTATTTAATAGCTGCCCTAATATTTAAAATATTATAGTGTCAACGCTACAATCTTCAAAAACATATACCTTGTTTGAATCCTTGACATTTAACAAAGCTTGTGACTGGACAGCAATATCGTGAACAGACATGATTGAGTCTGGCCTTGAACCCTTAGTTGAAATGGCTCTCTACAAACAATGAAAAAATTAGTATCCTAGTTCTTTTGAGAGAGAGAGAGAGAGAGAGAGAGAGAGAAATTCAAGGGGTACACGTACCGAAGATATTGCTCTGTTTCCATGCTTTGGTACAACATTGGAACCAACTTTACCAACCTTTGAGCTGCTTTTGGCTGTTAGCCCCATCGAAGTTGCTTTAGCTGATTCAAATGATTCTGGGAGCATACATGTCAGATTAGCACGAAGCAACACTGAGAAATAAAAAATGAAAATAGAAGTCAACCAAGTTATAGTGATGCACCTTGAAAAGCCCCTTGTGGCTTCAGTCGCTCAAGAACAAGAGCTAAAGCTGGCCCATGTAAATCTTTTAAATTCTTGGTCACCTGAACATAGATAACATATAAGATTAAACAAATCAGAGAAAGCCCAGAAAAAAACTGTACAGCACTTACTGTTTCTTGTCCACAAACTCTCATAATTTCAGCAATGCATGCCTCTGCTGCTTTTCGAACATCTGATGACTTATCCTAAAAGGCAAATCACACATTTATGTGATTTAGAGAATGAATAATACAAGCACGTTCGGTAATAAAAAAAATTTGGCCAACGAACTTCTAAAATTATTATTTTTTCAATTTAAAAATACCGTCATAGCAGAGGCAGCAGGTTTCAGCAGGTGTACAGCATCAGAAAAATCAACTAATCCAGAAAGTTGCCTTGACAACCAATCAAAGAGATCCTTGCGCCCTTCCGCACCAATCTTAGTATCCGTTAAAGCTGTCATGATGTAAGGAACCTACCAACAACAACATTATGATGATACCTGACAAGCAGAAACAAGAATTACACAAAAAGGAGGGAATATAAAGTACCATTTTGTCAAGATGAACAGCAGCAAGCCAAGAATCTAAAGTAGACAAAGTACATTCTCTCATATGTTTTTTATTGTCACAGAGGCATTTCAAAACATCTGATAGAATGCCCTGCAAGAAAACACATTATGCTAAAGTTCAGGCTTCTGAAGGGCAATTAATATATAAAACATTTAAATAAATAATGGTTAGAAGCCAACAAACCTTGCTGGACTTCTCAACTGCTGGACCCATCGCAGATGCAACGCTACCAACAGCATTCAAAGTTGCCATTATTAAATTTTTGTTGCTGTCATATAGACGCCCTCTAAGAGCACCAAATAACTCCACTGGCAATCCAGTAGGCAAAATAATGATCAATAGGATTCACAACATTACAAACAAAGGAAAAGTTTCTAAAGGATGCTCTATGTATAAACATATATTACAATCAGATATAATATAAGCACAATGCAGAATCATGCCATACCAGTTCCAGTTGGTTGAATGCGCTTATTGGCTTCCTCCAAAATTTTATTTACAGTTTCAATTGATTCCAAACGAACCTGGAATATGGGAAAATACATGGTCAACATGATTCTAAAAAATGGAAGTTTTCATACATCAAACATTCATGCAAATACAAAAATAATAAAATACAAACTGGTTTAAAATATATTAGTAGCCAAACCTTCCAATCAGGGCTTTCCAGGCCCTTTAGCAGAGCAGGTGTGATCTTTCCACTAATATCTTCACGTGGCAAACCATCTAGCCCACCAGCAGACAAAGACAGCGTGGATTCTGCTGCCCTCACAGATTTTTTAGGAGCAGCAGATGCACCCTGTAGGATAATATAAAAAAACAATAAAGAACCAATAAACAAGAAACAATTAGACACAGAACATGAAGCATCAACTTGGTATACCTCAAATGGGTTTTTCTCATATTCTGCATCAAGTGCACTAAGAAGTGCAGGTTTGACATCAGTAAGAAAACCTTTGATCTCTGCAAAAAGGATAAATTTTAGAACCTCTCTGATGAACTTAGAGAAGCTGAGCAATTCCAAAAAAAATGACAAGTCACCTGGTCCAACATATTTATGTAAAGCACCAATAAGCTTGATAGTAGCATTTCTAGTGGCAGCCGCACTGGACTGCAATCCAGTATCTTTACAAAAATCAATCAAATCCTGTAAAATTATTGTCAAATTTCCTTTAATTGTCATAAAAGTAACCGGGATATAGGCAAGTGGTAAAACAAAATCAATTAAAAAAGGGAGGGAAACATATATTGGTCATTATAATGAAGGTATAGAACTTGAAACACCTTCAGTTTCAAATGTGACACGCCAAAGTCTTCAGTTGCTGAAACCATCCACAAAATACCCTCACTAAGAACCTTAGGATTCTTGTGCTCTTTCATGATTTTGTAAAGCTGCAACAAACACAATTTTCTCAAGTACTATACAAACACAAATAAATCTAGAGCATAGTCTGTCTTTGCTTCTGTAGAAAAACACGCTATGCTCACAAACTTCTAAATAGATCTACACATGCAGGTGAAAAAAAAAAATGAGAAGATACAAAAGAGACGCACACAATTCTCAAATACTTCTAAATTGATCTACACATGCAACTGAAGAAGAAATGAAAAGTTACAATACTTACTCTTTCGAAAATGAATCCTGGACCTATTGCTTCAGAAAAACTAGTAAGGCACTTCATGGCATGAGCACGGGTCTTGATATCTGCTACCCGCTCACTTATACCTGTCAAAGAGGTCTATTAAAAAGAAAAATAAAAAAAGCTAAAAAGCCAAAGTCCGACTTAACAAGCACCCACTCAGCCAAAATACCTACAAGTCCATTTTTTCAGTGATACAACCAGGCCCCAAAAGCCAGCTATTTATTTTAAACAAAACAAAGTGTGCAGGTAGGTTGAGCCCAATGTGATATTTTAAAAAATGGAAATCTTAAACCTGAATACTCACCTGGAAGGCAAAGGACAACGCATTTTTTTGGCAATTTCGCAACAGTAGAAGCTATGTAAGTAATAACTTCAATGACTTGTTGCTGAACCTGCATTGTTTGAGATGTTGTTGAATGTCTTGGTAATTATTTTCTTGAAGAAAATCATAATCATTCTAGTGGAGAAAGCAAAAGCTTTCAATACCTGAACGTTTTTCTCACTCCAACCAGGAACAGTACAAAGCAAACGAATCAAAATCTCCACTGACTGGTCAAGGCCCTGTATGCCTTCCACCTGTTGTTTTAATGAGACAATCGCTGCAACAAAAAAGAAATTTATTCACCATAGATTCAGTCATGAAGTCCAAAGTGTCCCACAAACAATAAAGTACAATACTCTAATCAGAGTTAGGGCATCAAAAGAAGAAATTTATTTACTACAGATTCAATCATGAAGCAATGGAGGATCAAAAGATTAACTAATAAGCAAGCCAATATAAAGTACACATTGTTTTCAAAGGCATTCTCTGGGCACAGGCATGGTGCTTGCCCGGGGGAAGACGAAGCAAAAATGCCCTAAGGGCTAAGGTGTCAAATTTTAGGTGATACACCCATAGGGCGTACACCAAATGGCTGAGTGCATGTCCAAGGTTATGCCCCAATGGGCTGGGCATGCAACTATTTAGAGTTTATTAACCACAATAAAGTAAAAGTCTTAACTATGATTAGAAAGTATAAGTACTCATATCTCTTTTTATTTCTTTTGAATGAGAAATAAGAGAGACTTTTGAACGACCAATACAGAGAGAAGAGAGAGGGCCTGCTAATTAAAATGATTGAAATAGTTTATACCCTTTTGTAATAATAAACCTTTTTGCATACTTCTTATTTAATCAACTATGCCTGTAGGCCTAGATTGCTATTAAAATGTTTGAAAATAGTTTACACCTTTATATTTAAATTTTTAATAAATTTTATTTGTTATTTACTATGTTTCCTCTTTTTATACTAATTTTTAAACATTTTAAATTTAACACTTGAAAATTTGAAAGGCTTACGCCCAGAACCTTGGGATTTACGCCTCAGTTCATTGTTTTTTGGGGGGGTGGAGGGCTGCCTTACACCTTTGCCTTTGAAAACACTGAAAGTGCATTTTAATGGTGAACATCAATGCATACTTAGGGGTGTTGGGTTCTTAAAAATAAATCGAAAACTCCTACTGATAAGATTTCCTCCAATATTAATATGGGAAGAATAGACTAAAAGAAAACAAAATTAAACTTAGGCCTTAGGCCCTTGGCTTGTGCCAAAAATGTAATAGCATGATTAGACATAAATTATGAGGCTTTGGAAAAAGATATGATGACACATGAGGCTAATAAGTAAATAAGAAAGGCTTTCGATAAAGCTGAATGGTGGAAATGGAATCGTTTAGCTGACCCAAAGCTGCTAAGAGTTCAGTTGTGTTAGATCTAGAACCCTTAGACAACCAACACCTCAACTAATTCTCCAGCACCACAAACTAGATAAGTAATCTTCTAACACCCGAGAAGTTGTGATCAGGGGAGACTTTAGCAATCAGAAGAGAGAAAAAATAAGTGTCTTAAGAGGAATTCACATTTTAAAAGGAATCTGAGCCTTCACTGTTGCCAAGAACAACTTTTTTCTCATTTTTCCAGATCAGCAAACAAGATGGTGTGTAATTTCACAAAGAAGGTGTCTATAGGTATGTTTTGAATGTGTTTCACCCCATTCAATCACCAAACTCATGATACAAGTTCAACAGAAATTATATAACCACCTGACTTTCAACTTTTGAATTGAAAAGCAGGTGGGCAATACCAAAAATGAAAACATCCTGAAAGAGGTGACACGCAAACTATGAAATCAATGAAGCTAAAAATCATTAGAACAAATAAGAAACAGTTACAAGAGGAAATGATATAGAACCTTCAAGCCGCTCTTTCCATACAGCGCTCTTCAATTGAGAAACAGTATCTGCCTGTATAAGTGAACCTAATCTGCTTTCAATCTCTTCTAGACTCATTTCAGATGGCTGCAATTAAGAAAACCAAAAGGGAGTAAGATGTCAAGATCTTGAGAAACACCTGGGCAAATAGGAATAATCATTGAGGTTTCACAAACAATTTGTTTTTTTACCTCAATGTCTTCAGGTTCAACTGCTTTTGAAGTTTTCAACTGTCCAGCTCCATCTCCTTTCTTGTTGGCAGTCGACTTTACAGGCCCCCCTTTCTTGTTACCAGGCTGCTGAAAAGTGCATAGTGTCCATAAGGAATATATCTTGATGTAAATAAAATGATGTCCAACATAAAATAAAAATAACAAAATGAAATAAAGGAAGAGAACACCCACAGCTGCCTGAACAGGCTTCTTCCCACTCAGCATGCTTGCGGCTGATTTTCTAACAAATGATAATCCTTCTGAAGCCTGCGTAGAAATTGATAATCTTGAGTTGATCTAACCAAAAGAGTAGCTTGAACACAAGACTAAGCTGATATGCAACATAATACTTAAACATTATAGAACAATAAAGGACACCTTAGAAAGTAAGAATTATACAGGTCGAAAAACAATTGACAAATCATATAGCTCGAGCATGAGAAGCACAATATTATAATATTATCTTCTATGTGATGCCTGAAATCTATTTTAAAACCCACCCCCATATAAATTTACTGTGCACTTTCATTTATAAGATAGAACACCTGGAAACAAAGTCTTCCAACATGGATCAATGCAGTTGACAAGGACAAAGTAGCTAAGGTAATGGAGGGAGTTCTCTATATATTAAAAAGATTTCAGACACTGGGATACAGCAGAGAAAACTAAATATTATTTTATAGGCCAAAGAAGGATTACGAGCAGAGAATAAGGAAAAGACACATATTTGGTAATGTAACAGTAAAAGAGAGTTCTCAGTTAAATACTTCGCATCAGCAATTCTAATTCACCTATCATTTCTTTTCTGCCAACTAGGTTTTGCACAACACTATCCCATTATTTTTTATTTGGATGTTGGTTAGATACTTAGATCACCCATCTAATTTGTAGGAGATGGCACAACATAAATAAGTGATTTCCTGGACTCATCATATCACTTCAAAGCACCATTGTAGATACGACATCACACAGGAACAGTACGTGCTGCTGAAAACTGTTATATCATGTGTCCAACTGAAAGGAGCAGCAGAAAGAAAACACTCACCTTTTCTCCTGATTCCCCACCAGCAGAATGGTTTTCAGGAAGTAAAAGTGGTCACCAAATGTGGTGATGAAGTAAATAGGGTTGGTTCTCTCTGACATTTTGGTTCACCGGTGGAACAAGGTTTCCACGTATTGAAACCTAACTCTTCTATATTTATAGATTTTGCATATAAACTCTTCAGGTTATACATACTTTTAAATGACAGTAATTAGTATTTTACCAGTCATCTTTCCATAATTCTAAAGGAACCCAAATTAATAATTTCTTCTTACAATTCCCACTTCATTTGTATTTTTGCACATTCATCCGCCCTCATAAATTAATTTTTTAAAGTACACACAACCAAATTGTGAATACTTCAACAGTGCTCTTGTGTCTTTAAGTTTCATGGTATAGAAGCTCTGACACTAAGACCAACACCTGATAGTTGTACTCAATTCCATGAAACATATGTAATTCCTTAGCACATGATGAGTCTACATCTTCACACAAAGTCACAAAGTTAAAACATATTTGTGCAATGAGCTTCTAATCCATGGCATTTGCACCAAGACAATGGACCTCAATCAAGGATGGCACAACGAACCTTTAGGCTATGATAAAAAATCCTTTAAAGATTGGGTTTTCATTTTGCGCAAAACAAGCCCCCCCCCCCCCCCCCAAAAAAAAAAAAAATACCGGGGATGGGCGATCAAATAAGTGATGCACAATATAAGGTGTAATAATGAAATTCACTAAGAGAATGAAAGGCTTACACAACCAATCTTTATCTTTATTTACTATAACAGAAAGATCACACTGAAATGATTGTGTAAATGTTAAATCGCAAGGGAAGAACAAACCTACCCCCAGAGATGACACAATCCCACCTGAAGCTTGAACTGTAGCTGGAATCATTACAAACTATAAGAAAGGATGATCAAGAAATTCTAGAGAGGATTTTTATTTAACAACAAATTCAGCGTCACAATCACTAGAAGTTAAAAATAAAAATTTTCATTCTACCAGTAGGCATACTGCCACCAGAACTCCCAATCATTTCAGAAAGCTTCTTTCTTCTGACGTCATCAAGTTTCTCCAATGACCTCTCCAAAGGCCTCATGCCAACCAACTAAAAGAGAAAGTACAATACAGAGATGAAAATTATTATGCAATAGTAACTTGAAGAATTAAATTTTGGAGAAACTGGATAAATGATCAAATGAAAGGAATACCTTAGCTATTGCTGCCAAAACTGAAAAGGCAGCATCCCTCACTTCTGGCGTTCCATCATTGAGGCACTACAGGATCCAAGATTAGTTTTATATTCAGACATCAAATTTTTTAATAACTACAAATACAGTGGCAGATTGTTCTTATTTAAATAACCATATAATAGAGAAAAGGCATATTTTACATTTTAATAAATTAAGTGGTTCAACAGAGGGCAATCCAAGTCTTCTTGTGACTCAAGTTCCAATCCCAAATCACAACTTAAATATATTTTTTTATGAGGTATAAATTTATTAATAAGAAGGCACAAGCCAACTGTCCACACAAGGTATACAAAAAGAATAAATAAATAAATAAGAAGACCCACTGACCTCCATACAAATGGGAACATAATCCTTATGCAACTTGAGAACAACAGCCTTGTTGCTGGTCTCAATACAATATGTCACCCAGTTCAAAGTTAACGAGCGCACAAGAGGAACTTTATTTTTCACAGCTGCCTTAATATCTGCATTGAACAGCATTTCAGCCTAATCAACATATAATTCAAAACAAACATGTTCTCCCATTGAGGGTCTAGTACATAAACCGAACCATAAACAACACTCTTACCACATGCCAATCCAAAGAAAAACTAAACTCCCCATAGTGAAACCAGTGCAAAACAACCAAAAAAAAAAGGTGCCAGTCAAAGTTTGCTTGTTTGGAGGGCTGCTTGACACTACATATTAGGCTAGCACAGTACTGCTATAGAGATTTTAAACCTCATGTAATTAATAGTTGAAGTAAAAAGAGGGAGAAAATGTCAAAGATTACGTGCAATGTTAAGAAAACATTAAACAAAAAAAAAAAAACACTAATAACATATAAAGATGAAGTGACAAAATAATGAAGATTGAATTTCAAAGAACCAATTGTGTGACATGAGATGGCTAGTTGCATTAAACACTACATTACACGGACTTGGATAACAAGTTGATTGTCAAAATTTGCCTAATCAATAATCCCCAAATCTTCAAAATTAGGGACAGCGGAACTTGTCTACATATCAAATTCGTCTAATCCCAAAATCTTAGAAAGCAAGGACAAAACTGGATTATGAAGGTTTCAAATTTTCTCCTTCCATAATTAAATTTTCTCCTTCCATAATTAAAGACAAAATAACCCGCATAAGTACTTCAATCATATCAATATGCATGCAACAAAAAATCACATTAAAAAATGATATGGGAGAACTTATAATTAACAACAAATATAATCCTCTCCTCCTAAGTTGCACATGCCTATTGGGGACAATAATAATTAATATAATTTTATCCTTCTTTAGTTGGCATGCCTAATGCCTATTGGGGAAATCTCTGGCAATAGGCGTGTTGGACAGAATCCTATAAACATACTGATACATTTTTGTGGCCAAACAAAATCCTTCATAGTTCACACATATAAAGCGCTCAAACAGCATAGATCAACAGTGTAACAAAAGAAAGCAAGTCACTTTGCACTCTCTTGGAGTACAATTCAAGGTTGAGAGATGCAGTGTAAAGCATACTAGTCAAGAATCTGGCTCCCCTGTCATATAGCCAAGACTGTTGTTGTTTTAGAAAGCAATTGCACTACACAAGTTCTAACAAACTTCAACCTAACCAATTAGAAAAGAGAAATGAAACTTAATTAGTATACAAATCCACTGAGGACATAGCATTAACATATGTACTTTTGAAGGAAGTAGCTGTATATGTAACAACATTAGGAAATGTTCAAAGTAGCTAAAAAGAGTATATTGGTGGCAATGAAGATAATAATGCAAACGTAATCCTAATAAATTCGATTTAAATACCTGATTTAAATTAAAATTAAAACCTACCTTCAACGATGTCAGCAGGATTTATGCATCCAGCCTTGTGCATTGCTTGGAGAGTTTGAGTAAGCGCCTCTGACAGAGTAGGTTTTTTCTCTTTCAATTTTTCCTATTTGGAAAAAGGAACTTGTTAGACAAACAATTACCTAAACTTAAACAACCCCTTTTCAAGTTAAGAAACAAAGGTTTATAACACTGAATTCAAAAGAAAGCTAAAAATACTGTAATAATAAATTAAACAATTTAATGAAATAACTTCCATCCTGTTTAACAACAAATGTCATTGTATGATTCCCTTGGGCAACAACATATGTCATTATATGATTCACTTCAGCAACCTCCACCAATTGACCAATTCATTGAATTGTGTACAGTCCTTCTCCATATAGGAAAAAATTTATGAAAAATAAAAATTTTAAAATAGAACAAAAATAGTAAAGACAATGATAGAGAGAAAGAAATAGATTAAGACAAGGGAGTTTTTATCTGAAGATCATCTCTCACTTTTTTTTTTTTTTTTTTTTTCATACATCACACAACGATTTAATTCTGAAGAAAACTTGGTCATTAAATGTAACAGGACTATTACTATCATCAACCTAAAGGCTATAATGTGGAAAAACACTGTTGCTGCATCCAGAACCGAAAAAAAGGACAGAAAATTATCACAACTTATATGCCCCATCATTTTTTTTTCTTTTCTTTTATCAAGTAAAAATCAGTTTTATAAATGGAAAATAAAAGGGTTAGAAACTCCAGTACATGCAAGGTATAAACAAACAAAAGTCCGGCTATATCTGTAAATACTCAAAAAAAAAAAAAAATAAAATAAAAGAAAAAAGAAGAAAAGAAGATGAAAAGAAAAATCATGGAAGCGGATCGGATTGCAAAAACTTCCGCCCCTTTCCATACAAAAAAGGTGTCTAGCTAATCTAGTCTTTAAAATCTCTGCAGTAAGCTCAACCCCATCAGGAGTCCTTCTATTCCTCTCTTTCCAAATGGTCCAAACTATACCATGACTTACCAAATCCCAAACTAATAATGACGCCCGATTTTCATATTTGCACCACTAACCCTTCAACATTTGGAACACCTATTTAGACAAAGCGCACTTTACCCCCAAAAAGTCCAAAACAGAAAACCCAATGCCCTTGCCACCCAACAATAAATGAATAGTTGATCCGGATGGATTCCATACTAATAGATTCCAAATATTCGAGCAAAAAAGAAATAAACCAACAATAGAAAAATAATATGAAAAAAAAAAATGCAGCAAGAGTGCCTTCCTCAAAATACTTAAATTTTTACTAAACCACAGTTATCAATAAACTCATAGCTTGAAAAATTCTAGGACACAATATGAAAGATCAATAACACCACTTGCTCAATACAAGTAGATATTAGATCATTAAATAACTGTTACTGACATAAGTAACATAATTAATCAAAATGTTTGGTTTCCCACAACCAATAGACATGCCAAGAACTGGCAACTCAACAGGTAAGGCAAAGCAAAGAATGGATAACTAAACACAGAGAGACGCAATCATGATGATAACCAGAATAAAGAACTAAAGTTTTCCAAGTGCATAGTAAAAGGAACAAATTAAAATGTAAAAGAATAAGTCGAACCACATATAAGTCTAACCACATGCTTCCATATAACTATGTTGATGTACTTACAAGTAAAACTGGCAATAAGAAACGTGAACTCCCAGAAAAATGGGTTCTTAGACCCTTGGCAAGATTCCCAATTGCTTGGATGGCTTCTACTGCAACAGCTATGTTTACATCTGTAATTAACTGCAAGAAAAGTCACACCGATAATTTTACTCATCGAACGAACTATCGACTGCATTAGCAGCAATCCAACAAAAAGTGAAATTAAAACTTCAGAAATTGAAAATAAGCATGAATATCAACAAAACAAAATGAACAATCAAACATTGGATCCCTGGCTAACCTGATAACGCAAACAAACACAAATAAAAGAAAGATCTATTAATCTTCAAATCAATCACAGTTAAAGGTAATCTTTATAACACAAAATGAATGAAAATATGCTACCACTCAATTATAACAGCCAATATAACCCATTATTGTAGTTGCAGTGTCTAATATCATGTTACTTTGGAAACAAAACAGCAATATGTTTAGTATCCTCTCTTAAGTAAAAAAATATATAAATTCAGTGCTGAAATATTGATATAAAGAAATATAGACATACTTACAACACTTAAAAAATTGTATTCTAACTTCTAACTGAAGATGTGACAATGGAAACATAGGCATTTTCTTGTACAAGAGGACAATTCAACAGACAGTGAAAATGGCAACAACTTGAATTCACAACAGAACACTAAATGTGTGCTTATGAAACCAAGTAAGTTTTGGATTCAAGTCACTCAGGTGCAGTTTTCCTCTTTTCTTCTTTTTCATCTCAGTCTCTCAGATCCTCAAAGCATCTCCAAAAGGGCTAAAACCCCAAAAATCACAATAGGGTCTCAATCATCACATGCCCACTGATTAACAACCGACATAGAGATCAGCCAAGAAACCAGCAGTCCCACCTGTTCCAGGCTACAATATCTGAAAAGCTGTTCATCTTCCTCTACTCCCCCTTTTTCATTTTCTTCATAACCTTAACCGTAAGCTGTATTTGTAGTCTGTAGAGCATTCTGCTAACCTGGTCGACATTTCCTTTAGCTTCACTTGGGAGATGCGAGGGCTTCTTTCCGTGGTTATACCAAGGGATTTAATGAGCTCAACAAATGATAACATAGGCATTTTAAAATCCTGCTACCAATTCAGGAGGCTGTGGTTTTGCTTCTCATTGATTCACTCAGCCTGTTCTTTTTCCATGACTCCATAATGTTGGAACAAGATAAACATCCATTCAAAATCCATGAATTATTATAATTAAGAAGTAAAAAAATCAGATCACCTTGAACTAACTGTGATACCTTATAGGCATAAAAATAGAAAGCTATTATCTATTCCGTATCCATGCGAACCATGACCAGAATTTGAATTCAACATTTCAATTACTTATGAAAAAATTCAAACTCAAAAAGGATAAATGAGGATGTATCACGCTGCTGAATTGTATGGAAAGTTCATCTCCTCCAACAAGATCTTTTCCAACTTTCCAGACTTGTCAAATATAAATCTGACCCATAACATTCCCATAACATTCACACGTCACCTTCTTGCACTCTCTAAGATGTACAGCAGGAATATTCAATAGTACCATTAATGTCTTTGCAATAATAAGGAGATGTTACAACTGATTAGGTAGCCTACTTGGGGTGTGTAAATTATGTCTGATTTGTTATGGGTTGACAAAGTTAAAAATAAAAATGAAAAAGCAAAAAAGAAATTGTTTCTTAGAGAAATATTGTTTAAAAACTAGATGAGTTCTGATATCATGCATTGCCAAAATATATAATGCTCAACACAACCAACATGAGGCCTTATTTGTTTCAGATGCAAAATTATGTCAATTAATAACTAACAACTAAACAAGTGTTCCAGTCAGTAAAATCTAGTAACATAACACAGTGAATAAACAGGTTCAAAAATAACATGAATGAAATGGACCAAATACCTTCTTCAGTGTCCGACAAACTTCGGAGAAATCACCAGGTGCTATCCTTTTTGTTGAAGCAAGTTTGGTTAGCTCTGCAACAGCATCCTTTCGTTCTGACCATTTGGTGGCTTTCTGGAAGACAGAAAAAATGTAGAAACAATTATAAGTGACATCGTGACAAATTTTGCATTTTGTAACATCAATCTGGGGTCACAATTCACGAATACATCCATATTAAAACACAACAAATGAAGTATTAACTGTCACTTAATAACAGAAGAATTCAAAAGAAAGCACTGACCACTCCATCCCAAAACCCTGACTTCTCCAAAGGAGTCAATATATCAACAGGATCAATGAGGTCATACTCATCTATTTCCTGAGGAACTGACAAAGAAGATATATATCAGGTACAAGCACGGATAGATAGATTAGTGAAACAAAACATGAGGTTAATATGTCTAAATACTTGATGTAGTAATCTGTCAAATCCCGACTCATACTATGAGACTATTTAAAAAAAAATAAAAAGGTATTCCAGGGTTCCACAAGCTTAATTACACACCGTCAGCAGCAGATTCTTCAGAAGGCCCAGGACCCAGAACTTCAGATGCGGCTTGCTGTTCTGGCTCCTTATCTTGCTCAGATCTGAGAAAAATCCAACAAATAATTACACCTGATACATGATTATTTTCTAGAAATGTGCACTTTTTAGAATTAAACTAACTGATTAGGACAGGTTCCCAAGGTACATGGATTTATGTTCAGGATATGTGTTGGACATACCAGCCGTCACATATGTATCCCCCAGGAGTGTCCAACAAAGTTAAGGAGGAAAACATTTCAAACTTCACAAAAAGTTCCCAAAATTACAATCTTAGTTTATACCTATGTTAAATGGATTTATTGAAAACATTTAAGCACCCAAATAGGGACACAAGTTAAATAGACACTTCATTGTAAATAGAGCAGGAATGAAGAAAATTTGGACTCAAATAAAATCCAGCCGTGTTCTCATGTTGTAAGATTTGGAGGTTTGGACAAATCTGAGACCTACAAAAATCACCGTGCCCCATTAATGAACCCAGATCCATGTACCATAGAACTGAGATAGCAAGCTAATCCAAACTGGAAAATAAAAGAAACTAACTAAGAGAAAATATAATTGAAAAAAATAAGGGGGGCACACAGACACACAACTGGAGAGAGAGAGAAACCAATCGAGGACACAAAGAAACAGCAAAACAAAGCAAACAAATAATATCTGTCCTGACAGAACAGCAGAAGATCACCATGATATATAGCATACAAATAGATTCCAACCTAACAGGTGCTAATGATTTAAGCTAGTGCACCATTAACACAAAACATATATGGGTATCTAGTGAATTTAATATCTACTTTGCCTTTTTTTCTTTTTTTAAATCATGTCATACGATAAAAAAAGCTAGGGTCAAAAGACTGAAAGCTAATGAAGAAATCTATACAACAAAGCAACAAACAAGAGAACTGAATTCTCATACTGCAACAAAAAACAAAATTTTGTACTTCAACTGTGAAAAGAAATATTAAGATTTCAAAAACAAGCAAATGTTTCAATTACAATGTGATATTCACCTTATTTTGCGAGATGGCCTAGCTGTCCCCATGACATTGACAACCTCAGCCTCTAGCTCTTTTTTCTTTTAAAAAAGAAAAGAAAAAAATCATTACTTCATTTCCAGAATATAGGAACAAGATACACAAGCAAAAGGCAATAGGTTAACTAAATTTTTTCATACCATTGTATCCCTCATTTTCTCAAACAATATTGATTTAACTGGGTCTTTCCCAATCCAACGACAAAGCTCAAGAGTCAATCCTTTAGAGGAAGCGCGAACATTTTGATCTTGGTGGTCGAAGAGCTCAGGTAGCATCTTCAAAATTCTTTTTGGGGGAACAACCTTCGCCCCAAATTCACTAATTATATACATTAAAAAACAGGGTCCAGATTAGGTAAACAAATGAAAAAATAAGCGATAGTTTGCACCATAAAAATATCATGCGCAAACCTTAAGGCTTGAAACATCACATCAATTGCGGGAACAACAGCTTTGGCAACTTTGTTTTTTATTCCTTTCTCCATTGCATCCTACAATTACAACAAACCTTCTAGAGAAATTAAAAATAATAACAATTTACGTATCACAATGCAGCTAAAAAATGTTTATGACAATAGAAACCAAACCAATCAAATATTTATATGAACTGCAACATCTATTCTTAATATAATCCAGAGCCAAAATATATAGGGTTTCCTTCAAATAAGATACATAAAGAATTTCAAACAATACAGAACAAGGTATGGGCATGTCAAGTCATGAATCTGTCAGCCATCATACATAAAGATTGAGCAAAATAAACATTGTGCGGATGTCAGATGTCATAAATATAAAGAAAAATTTGGGATATACAATCTTAAACAGTACCTACTCCCCACTATCCCAGTAGAAAAAATGCCAAGATATACCTTTAACTTCCTACAACAGTATAACCAGCTCATAATCCCTCTCATATGATGCTTCTCAACAATTTACTCAAAGACCGAAAACAGCAAGATACCTACAAAATGTGTTATGGTAAAAGAAATTCCTGCAGATGCTGATATTGCTAGCACCATATCCAAATAAATATTCAAAATAAGCAAGTGGCTAGCAATGAGAATTAACTAATCAAGAGGGGTTTCTTGCTGAATTGGAAACAACATTTCCAAAGGGCCTCAATGATGAAAATTAAATAAAAATGGTAAGTTTTATAGTTGAACAGCCTTAACCAACTAAACTTCCAATGGAATTACACCTATTGTCAAAATTTCTACTCTTACACCCAGCCCAAGAATTCACATTTTTACACCCCTCAATAACTTTTTGAGACACAAATCTCGCCAAGCAGACCATTGAATTACCTGTTTCATCCCAGGCTTGTAATGCATGACAATCATCAAGTTGTTCAGAGATTGAAAGCTGTCTCATCCATATAGCATTCCAAATTAGTCTATTACTTTAAGTTTTTATACTAAAAATTGTGATTTTGTGCATGTAACAGATACATATATTTGATCAAGCAATATTTAATATGCATGACACAAATGGAAGAAATATCTAATCCAAACTGAGGCCTTGGCAAAGCACAGGTCTAAGATGATTCTATTCAGATGTGTTGTAAGTACAACATCATTTACAGTGGGTGTGATCTGATCCTTCCAACATGTGTGGATTGGCTTTGCTGTGTGCGTTAGTCTGTGAGGGGTGGAGCGAACATCCCCAATTCCCCACGAATAGCATTCTGCCCATATAGCCTTCCACTTCCTGATTCTATTTAATTAATGAGAGCTCTTACGTCTTTCAATCAAAAAAACCATCATGTCTATGGAGAAGATGTTGCCAACTATCAATGGAAACAATGAACCAATCACCAAATTTGTAAAACTATTTAACCAGTTTCATCAGATTTCACTTGGTCTCAATAGCTCATAGGAAACCAGAGACTTCATATCAGATTTGCAACCTCAAGATCAAACCGTAAACATTTTGTCTATGATTCCTCTCCAAAATAAGAATCCAACCTTGAAAAGCATTGGGCCCTTCAAAAAAGATTTGGCTCGAAATACCAAAGACTTCACGAGCATTGTCATTAAAGACTAGCTATATTTACACCATAAGCATCTTTTTTCCAGTCAAGCTTAACCTAATAAACCCTTGACGTATACCACATTATCAAAAGGCTTTGTGGATCATTAATTTTCCAGTGCCCAAAGTTATTTTAAAGGATATCTTTGTGAAAATAATCCTCCAGAGTAGCAGCTCTATCCATAACCAAAATGAAAATATATGTTTATTAAATCACAATGCAATACATTAACTGAAATGAAAAAAGTTCACTCTCTTCCCATTCCAACACCGTTCAAAAGAGGACAAAAAAAATTATATTAAGAATCAAAGTAGAGATGCCGTTCAAGAACAAAAATATTAAGATCGAGAAATTATTAAATGCATACATGCAAAATTTAGTTCCATTTGCAAGAGTTGAACAACCCAAATCCACATAAGTATCGCCAGAAGCACCTGTCATTTGACTCGACTCTTAAATTTCTATGGCTTAAAGAGCCAAGGGTCACATTCCCAAGAGAATCTCCATTTTGCCATCATGTAGCCCAAATGGAAGCATAGGATCGAAAGATATTTTATTCAAGTTATCTTGAAGGGGTGTCTTGATAGGCATTTTGTTACTATAATATCTTTTCAGTGTCATGTATAATGAGCTTTTAATAGGTCCAATTATTAGATATTAATAAAAGATAAGATTTGTATGTCTTCACCCAAAGCCACCTCGACCTCATGTGGAACACTCTTTTTCTACCCTTCTACAACAAAGTATTAACTTTGAAACCTAAAACTCTTTTTCTTTTTCTTTTCCTTTTTGATTTGTCTTTTTTTTTTTTTTTTTTGCTCGGATGTTAGCGGGGCATTATATTTATTACAATCATGCCAAATTATACAATTCTTACTAAGTAAAATTAATAGTTTCCCTTCACTTTGTTGATCACGAACATGTTGACGTATTAAACAAAATATCCTACCAAACATCTTAAATCTTATTGCCATATGCATAAAAATAAAAGAAGCCTCCAATATCTCGATAAAATTTTAAAATTTAGCTCATATGATGTATCATCGACATCAGAGAAACTACACTTACATATTGGCAAAATGAAAGCTTAAAAAAAAATCCGGAGTAGAAAGCCAAGAATACAAGTGAACCTAAGAACAGTGTGGTCAAGGCATCAACTAGAAGTCCACCTTGCCTAGCTGGACCACCAACAACCTGCCTTAACCTAATAGTTGGTGGCAGTAGCCAAAAGATGCCTTGGGGTTTACTCAGGAACGTCGGAACAGGCAGCTAGTGCCACCTCCAGATATGTTGTGCAGTTATATGGCTACTAAAGTACTCTAATGGATATTTAGCATATTTAAAGCCATGCAAAAACTCCACTCGATGGTCAATAAGGGTAAGAAAGATCATTTAGTCAAGCGGGTTTTTGTGTCTTGGTGCAAGAATAAAGTGGGTTTCAGGATTGGTGATATTGATAAAATGAACATTGCTTTGATTGCTAAATGGCTATGGAGATATCCTTTGGAGAGTGATTCTTTATGGGACATGGTAATCAAGAATAAGTATGGGTCACTGGGAAATGGGTGGGTACCAAATGTGGGTAATACAGCCAGCTTTGGTTAATGATCTTTCAATCCCGGTTTTTGAACCCTCTAAGTTTATTACTTTATTTGGAAAGTGAAAGTGCTTATCAAGGTGTAAGTTTTTGCTTGGTCCTTAACTCACAAAAAGATTAATACCAATGATATGATTCAAAGGAGGAGGCCAAGGATGTGTTTATCCACCCAATGGTGTGTGTGTTGTGTGAGAGGAGGAAGGAAGTGCAGAATTATTTATTTTTGCAGTGCTCTGTGGCTTTAGCAATTTGGCATTCCCTTTTTTGACTAGTGGATATGGTGTGGGTGCCTCTTGCTTCTAGTGTGCAGATGATAAAGATTGATTTTCGAGGTCTAGGTGGCAATCAGAGGGCTCTTGAGCTGTGGAGATGTGCAGGATTGGCCATTTTCTAGGTTATTTGGTTGGAGAAGAATTTTCGAGTTTTTTAGGATAGTTCGCACGGTGTTGATGTTCTTTAGGATAGGGTATTAGGGTTTCTTACTTTGCTTCTCTATGGGCTTCAATTTCTAAGGATATTCCTAAGGTCCCTTTGTTTGTTATCAGGGGAAATTGGATTGCACTGTGAAATGTTTGAGTGATTGTTCTTTTTGTAGTGTTTTTTCTTTCTTGTAGGACATCTTGTCCTCTTTTGTTATATTCCTTTTTCTTAATAAAATCTTTTGTCGCTTATCAAAAATATATCGACCTATATTGAGTGGGCTGACCGCTGACAATCAACCATGATTGGATAATGTATCGACCTATGTTATATGTAAAATCTGTAATTACTATTTTTAAACATTCTAAGATTCTATTGTAAAATAGAGTCACAGGGTCAATATTAATATCAATATCCAAACCCCTCAAATGTCAAGAAGTAAATTTCTTATGCTAGACCCCATTGCTATGTCCTGATCCCAACCCTTTGCTTTTAACAAACACTGCCTAACCTTTCTTGTCAATATGTAAAATTTTGTGAACTAAAAACTACAGTATATATTCATTGCCTCAGCTGCACGGGCCTCAAAATGCCCAATAAACTAGGGAGTAATAAATGCCTTAACTAAACTCCCTGAGATTCTAGAAATGGCTGAATGCAAAATCTAGGGCAAGCTCCAAAATATTTCAACAAACTACCTCCTCTAGTCTAAACAAATATTTTTTTGTAAACTCGAAACTAAAATCAGATAAAAAAAGAAAAATCCAAAAACTACAATAAAGAAATTTGCCATTACTTCAAGAACTTGCAAGGAAATTTGCTTAAGGCATGGTAAAACTTGAACTAGTAAAGTGGTCTAAGAAGCTCTTGATGAAGGTTGCTAATAGTTAGAACCGTGTGCATGACTAATTCTCCTACAAGTCCAGGGTGAATTGATGGTGCTAAAAAGTAAAAATATATCTAAGAAGGAAAAATTATCATTTAAAATCCTCATTGAAAGGTTATTAAGGTTAGACAAGGTACAATTCCCAAACAGTAAGCCACTTAAAACAACAAAGAGCCAACAAAATATAAACTTCAATGAGCCACCCCACAACGTACTAAAAGATAGGAGCATCACTAGAATCACAATGAGAATCAAGGTGCTTTCAAGCCAGCCCATTATGTTCCTAGGCAATTGCATTATCCCATCAGGTAGGACTTTTTCCCCAAAGTGTTTGGTGTTTACATACTGAAGTCTTTAACTAAAATGCATTGTTAAACTATACATCAACTAGACCCAAAATGCCATGGCAAAAGAA
>JAESVK010000248.1:627959-647854 GCA_017140935.1 Hamamelis virginiana
GAACATGACAAATCATGGTAGTTTTTAATTTTGGATTAAAGTATCTTGTGCTATAGTATTTTTCTTTTTTTAATGATACGAGAACGTAAGATATAATACAATATAAAAAATCAACTATATATAATTTGCTAGTAAAAAATTTAAATGAAAGCTCAAGAATCCTACACCCAAACTCTTTACCAACTAGGCTAGTTTCAGTGAATTTTATCATTTTTTTGTATGAATTTTTTCTCTCACCAGTATGCAAGTACGTGTTTTCTTAAGTTGCGTATTGAAACTTAGTTCACTTGTTTTAAAAATTTTAGAAAAAAAAAAAATTGATGGGATTTTTTGTTACTAACAAATATGTAAAAGACATCTTCCCGATTAATAAGGGAATGAAGAATAAGTTTGAAGAGTGCAAATTTAGTTTAACGAAGAAAAATCTTAGGAGAATCTTACACTAGATAGGGTGCAAGGGATACTATTCGATTGGGTTCCTTTACATTCCCATGAATGCATTTGAATTGATTTATAGTTCGAGCGACTACTGTCATTTTGTTATTATTTGTGGGTAGAAATTTGGATTGGTTCAAATGGAGAACCAAAAGTATATTAGTTAATGTTGGTTCGGTTTTGAATAAGGTTTGATCCGATTTTGATGTTTTTTTCCCTTTGACTGACCTAATTTAGCACTTACTTGAACCGAACCGAACCAAACCAAACCCACTTTTACAATATTAAAATTATTAGGCTTAGAAAAATAGTTATATTTCATGATCTAATTGGTATAGGAGCTTGATGCCATAGGCCCTAAAAAAATGAACTAGGATCTTATTATTTGAAATGTTGACTTTTTATTTAAAATGTCACTATTTAGTTATTTCATTAGCTTACTTCATTAAGAAATATGTTGTCAATTCAATTTTTGATAGATGCTTTGGTCTTAAATTTTTTTTTTTTTTATTCAAGTTTACATATCCAAAGAATCTTATTGTTTTTTTTTTTTTTTTTTTTCCATTAAAATACATGTTGTTTTAGAGATTTTATGAAGAAGACATGCTCGTAAATGTTGAGATGGTGTGGATGATGGATTCATAGAAGGTCAACAAGCTTTGGTCCCTAATTAAAGAACCTACCAACCTGTAAAATTAATTTAATTTGAAATGCTTTTATGGCAACACTTCAAATGCGACCAACAACTTATTGGAATAATTTCATTTATGTTCAATATCTAATGTGGCTCTGTCATATGAATGCATAAGAAAATACTGCACATGGCTTGCATAGTTTTCTACAAATTAAAGGGTCTGTTTGATCATGTTCTCAAAAATATTTATTATTCTCATACTCACGGAAACTAGAAAATATAAAACAATGCAGAGAAGTTGTTTGGGAATATGTTTTGCTTCTGAAATCTGTTTTCCAAAATAGCCCATTTTCAAGAAGTATCACAATTTTCGACTCGGGTCCCATAAAAACAAAAAATGGAACATCACAATTTGTGTCATTTTAAAAAAATAAATTTTTGATAACTATTTTATGAGAACATGGCCAAACAGGTCCAGTATTTTTTCAAATTAGAAAGGAAATTACCGACAAACATGTTTGATAAGCAATTTTTTTGGGTCTTATAATATTTGAACTAGCCTTAATTTGACATGAAGCTTAATTTTCATGGCCAATAAACTTCGGTTTTGAGAAGATCAATGAAAAGAAAACAAAAGTTGAAATACATTGACATCATTCTAGTTTTAAATTATTTTAAGATTGCAAATGTTTTATTTTAAACATATGTGAGCTACTTTTAGCTATCTTTAAATATGGGTCCAACAAACCTTTTTAGGCAGACCCGTATTGGAATGCATTCATCTCAATAAGAAGTTTAATGTATTATATTAATATGCTCAAAATACTAAGGTTTTGAATGAGAAATTGTAGTTTAATTAAATCACCCATTTGAAATTGGTTGAAAGTAGTAGTCATCTTTGTCCCACATTGAATAAATAGTAGGGAACTTGTGTACTTATATAACCTTATATTGGGCTTATGTGTAGGGCCCCAAGGGGTACCAAAATTTTGTGAAGGGAGAGTACCTAAATCGACCCATGCCTGCACCGAACCAGGTCACTTAGATAGACTCATTGTCTTTTTAGGCCAACTCTAATTACCAGATATTTTTTATTTTTTTATTAACATTCATACATATTAAATTATGATCGTTGGCAAAAGCTATAGAATATATAGTCATGTCTATTCCTGCATTTGCGAAAAGTCGCAACTAGTCGTAACATTTGTGTCTGTCCATGATGCTTTATGCACTTCACGAAGAGGCACCGGTGTGTTTATAAATAGGCCACATACATAGTCCATTAATTCATTCGTTGTTTGCATAGTTTCAAAGAGAGATATAGCATTCTTTTGGTTAAATGTGTTTGCAGATTGCAGTGCTTTTTCTGCAGGTGTGATCACTGTATCCTAGGAAGCAGACGTCCATCAAACTCTAAACACTAATAGGAGAGACGTATTCTTTCTTAAGGACAATATGTACAACACTTGTCTTGATCAATCTTCTCACACGTTTTAGCTTCAATTTTTTTTTGGATAACTTGTTTTATATATATCGGATTCTATTCATATCGGATTCTATTATTTTATTTAATAGGTTACTTGAATAATATTCAGATTCACATAATTTTTATTCAAGTATTATCTTATACTTCTCCTTTATCTTATTAATTACTTACTATTTTTGATAGTATATAATTATGTAAACTACATAATTAATATACGTTTAGTTCTGTGACTTCATTTTGTTTATTAATTTTTATTTAGACACAATATTATTTAATTCTAGATAATTCAATTATTATTTTCTAACAGCAAATTCTCAAGATCTCTTCTTCTCTTTGTATGTGACTATAAACTTAACATGTCAGTGTGGTGTTGGTCGTACATTCTTATGTTAGGTACAAATAGTTTGATTCAAATTAGCGTTTGACATTACAAGTTTATAGTCAAGCCAGAGAGAAAGATCAATCCAACGTTTAAGCTAGTTTAGGCCATGATTTGAAATGAAAGGTAAAAGAAGATTTGCAAAAACAACAATTCTATATCACCCGACACTTTAACCCGAAATTAAAAACCATCCTGACGTGTCGTGGTTTGAGTGGTGTGTGAAAAAGAGGGAAGCAATTTGAAAGGAAAGACCTCATCACTCAAAGCATGACACATCAGGATAATTTTTAATTTCGGGTTAAAGTGTCGAGAGATATAGTATTTTTCTTTGCCTAAATGGTAATTTACTAGTGTCGGGGGTTAAGTAAATACTAGTATATCTTAAAAGTTAGAGGAATTTGAAGAAACAATGTTGGGGAAATAGATAAGAGTGATGCTACCAGTCCCGTGCAAAATTTGCCGCATTTCTATCCCATCTGTGCCACATCAGCAACTCAGTAAAAACACTCAAAAACATAGTGAAAACACTCACAACATAGTTAAAAGACAGTAAAAATACTAAAAAAATTGACAGTGAAAGCACTCCCAATTCAAAGAAAAACACTCAAAACACAATTAAAAGACAGTGGAAACACTCAAAATGCTTTGAAAACTCAAAACTAAAAAATAAGAAATAAAAGACAATGAAAACACTAGAAAAACTAAGTGAAAACACTAAAAAAAACTTCAAACTCAGTGAAAATACCTCCAAAACAATTAAAAGACAATGGAAATACTCAAAATACTTTGAAAACTCAAAAAAGAAAAAGAAAAAGTGAAAACACTAGAAAAACTCAGTGGAAACACAAAAAAAAAAAACTCACAACTTAGTGAAAACACTCCAAACTCAGTGAAAAATACTTCCAACACAGTTAAAATACATTGGAAACACAAAAAATGCTTTAAAAAAAATAAAAAAAAAAAAAAAAAAAACAGTGAAAACACTAAAAAAACTCAGTGAAAACTTGGATTTTTCATGTGTTTTTTTAGTTTTCACTGTCTTTGAAAACTACAACCATAGTAAAAACTTTGAAAATTACAAATACAGTTAAAAAAATCAGCAACTAAGTTTTTTTTAAAAACACAGTAAAAAAACAAATAATAAAAAGAGAGAGACAGAGCAAATGGGAAGGAGTGAAGAAGAATAAGAGAGAGAGGCACCAGCAGCTGGGGTGGCAGCAGTACCAAATGAGAAGGAGCGGGTGATCTCTCTTTTAAGCTTTCTCCTTGTGGTCTTTGTGTGTATGTGAAAAAGAGAAAAATGGTGAATGGGTGAAAGAAGGATAAGGGTTTTGCGGCTGAGACACTGCAGGTATTGAGACATAGAGAAAGAAGGAGAGGCATTACAAGTTTTGGGCAAAGGAATTGCAGGTATTGGGACGTTGATTTGATAGGGGGCAGAGGTAAACCTTTTTCGCCTTTTTGGTTTGTGCAAGGAAAATTATTTACTCATTCACTAGGCGGAATCACTACCAACAAGGCTCAAGCCACATCACTGATAGAAATCTAGGTTAGACTTGTCAACATGAAATTGATTTCTAAAGCAATGGGCCTCGCTTTTGATAGACTTGTCCCTCTCATTTGCAAATTAAATGGGTTTCATACTTTCATTAAGAGCAAGTAGCTGTATCTCTTCTCCTCCTCCCACGTAAGACGGGATTTACAGCTATGAGATGGTTCAACGGGATTTTCAGCATTTTCCAATATATAAGTGGGGCATATGAGCTTGTTTAGGCACATGATAAGGAGCATTACGGGCTATCACATGAGGAAGTCTATTTCTCTAAGGAGTGCATTTACCCAGTTTGCCAAATAATTTTATGTGAAAATTGGAATTTCATGAATTAGAAGAATTCCTTACCCACCATTTGCCTTGCCTCAACGTACTCTCAATGCGTCGAGTGTTTAGATAGCCATTGCCAACCTTGTGATTTGTTGGTTGTTACAGAAAAATTGTGGATCTCACCATTATTATTATTATTTTCCGTAGAAAAATGTTTCTTTCATAATATGTTGTGGATTTTTTATATTAAAAAATAAGCTAAAATTTTTATTTTCTTGTGACTTCTTCTAAAACAAAGAGTTGCAGGAAAATCAAGTTTGATCAAATTCCTTTTTCTTTATAATTATTTTCTTTCATTTCACTTTCTTGCATTAGTTTCTTGACGCCCAAACACAACCCCCCCAGAAGCCTACTACATTGTCCGTGCACAAAATGAATTAGAAGACGCCTCATTTGTAAAGTGGATACCTCAGCTAGGAGCCTAGGAGAGCTGACCCAAGTTGAAATTGAAAATGGGCGGGCCTTGATTCGAGGAAAGAGCAAGTTGT
This sequence comes from Hamamelis virginiana, assembly GCA_017140935.1. Taxonomy (NCBI): domain Eukaryota; kingdom Viridiplantae; phylum Streptophyta; class Magnoliopsida; order Saxifragales; family Hamamelidaceae; genus Hamamelis; species Hamamelis virginiana. The sequence goes on from JAESVK010000248.1 coordinate 633,267, forward strand.
AACTTGGATGAGCCCAAGTTAAAACCCAAATGACTTGGATTTTGGACTCAACTAGGGCCAGTTTGAACTTTTAACTGGATCTTTTGAAGTGAGATTAGCCCTTTAGGTCTTGGGCTTCAATAGTGGACTTCCGTCGCAGGCCTCTTGCCTAAGCCCACTAATAAATCCACTCGCCCAAAATAACAGCAAATCCTGCTTAAAATCAGATACGGTACAACTTTTGTGAACAGGGGTATAATAATTAGTTATGGTGCTTATGTCTCAAGAAGTGGATGGTTTCAACATTTATTCCACCGACTTGATTATTCGGGTATTATCCGATATAGAATGAGCGGTAGCCTTATCATTATCCAAAGATTAGTGAAGCTGAAAGTTAAGATATTTTGTTGGCAAATAGAAAAAAATTAAATAAATTATAGGTTTGGTTCTAAAAATTAATGAGTGGTGACCTCTCCCTTATCCAAAGATTATAAATTAAGCCGGTAATGTAGTCGGTGTTACTTTGGTCGATAAGAGGTTATTTGGCAAACTTAAAAACCTGACCAGGTGAGGATAAGCATGTCTGGTTTTTATTCAGTATTGTTTGGTAAGTGCCTTTTTTTTTGTAAATCGGTTCAATCCTGTTTAGAAAATAAGACATAAATACAGTTTTTTTAAAATCAACTGTAAACTGGCTTACATAAAAACCATATAATAGAACGATATCAGAACTGGCCTTACCCAGTTTTCAAAATTCAAAAACAGGCCCTAATTCTCTCCCTCTTATAAGGGGTGTGGGATAAGTTATAGGTTCGAATCTTGATCCCAAAATACAAAGCATCAGTTTCGTGGAGTTTGAATTCTTCTATGTTTTAAAATAAAAATCAAAGTGGAGTGGAAAAACAACAAAAATCCCCCAAGTATTACAAGCTCTATCTGTTTGCATGGCATAGCAAATATCACCACCACCTTTTTTATTGTAACAATTCCATTCAACCTCCCTTATTAGTTTCCCTTTTCTTCCTCCCTCATGTGTGTGACCAACTTAGAGCATGTATTTTAAGAAACTGACCATTGGATTAAATGTTCCACTCATACATATCACGCATACAAAAAATCACATTGATCCAACGGTCGATTTTTCAAAAAATAGACTGTGACAATTTTTCACGAATATTCATTATTATTTACAGTTGTTCTCGAAGTAGTGAAAAACTGACCGTTGGATCAATATGATTTTTTGCATGCATGATATGTATAAGCGGAACATCTAATCCAACGGTCAGTTTCTCAAAATACCTATCCTAATTTGGACATACATGCAAGGAAGGAAGAGAAGAAAGACTAAAAAATGGAGGTTCTTTAAATTTTATTGAGAAGTAGCATAACAATATTGACATTTTACATAGACATGTGTTATATAATATATAATGTGATTAAGATGGAAGCCTCCATTTCTGGTACATATAGTGGGTAAGTAGAATTACATTTTGGACTAATATTATCACTAATGAATGAGTGAATCTTGAAAAATATAACATTCAAGAAGTAGATTATTTTCTACTCTTGAATGGATAAAAATCCACTGAATTATATTCTTTGTTGAATGGTTGCTATTGATTATTCATCCAATACCTTGGAATCATACACATAAATACAAATGCTGATAGAAACACATAGTTACTTGTCAAACTTCTCATGTTCCTTCCTTTTCTCTTTAATTGTCTTTTTAGGGATGTAGCTTTAGAGATTGAAAAAAAGTGGGTGGACTAAAAAGGATGATCCATCTTTTTCTTTCTTAGATTGCTTTGTTGACTAAAATTAAATCTATCTTATATTTCTCCAAGCGCTGATAATTTTCCACCAATTGTTTTAAATAAAAATCTGAGTCTGATCCTTTGATTGAGTTTAGATATATATGCTTGGATGACTTGTCATGACCTGGATGCTCTACTTTTCACTTGGGTGATATGCAGATGATCCAGATCATCTGATCATGACACACCACTCAAGCAAACCCAAGCAGAGAATCTTCATTCCAAAAATCTCCTCTAATTGTTGTGTGTTTGGTTGTCCCAATGAGTTCATTGTAATGTACATGATATTGATAGAAGGTACAAATTCATATTCTTTAAAGAGATCATTTAAAAAAAAAATCATCATCATAGTTGGTATTTAGGATCAATTTTTAGAATTTTATAAAATTGGGAAAGGGAAGGGTTTCTTCAAATAACAAGGCTAGGAGTGGGTCAACTATTTAATCAAATGATATTGAGCATGTTTTCCATCTCTTTTCAGGAAACAAGTGGGAATATATATATATATATATATATATATATATATATATGCAAAATACATGAAATAATTCAATTTTCATGAAACAACTAAACTTACCTTTATATATTTATTTATTATTTTCTATGCTTTTAAAAGACTATGGATGTCTTATTCTACATGTACTAGATCTACAATTAATTTATAGACTATGGATGTCTTATTCTTTGTTGAAAAGGACTTTAATTGGCAGCTAGGGGAGTAATTTTCAAGAATCAGTGGCTTCTTTGACCAAACATCTCTCTAATATATATCTCTTCTACCTACTCGATCTTTTAAGTACCAATTTGTGGCTACCGACTTTTTTAAAATAATGTTCTTATTTTATTTTTTTCTCCAGGCTGCTTCGTATGAACGCGGTTACGCGGAGGAGTTTGGAGAGCACTGCCCTCAAAGACAAAACTCTCTCTCTCTCTCCAAGTATTTTTTCCTAAACCTCAAAGACAAAATGTCTCTTGGGAAGTCCAAATCTAAAATTCTAGGTTTAATTACAATTATATGAAACTTTTATTTGGTAAATTAAACAAAAAATTTCTCGAATTATGGAATCAATTATATGAAATCCCCACCATCAATCGTCGATCTCTTGGCCTTATAATATGTATCCAGATTTTCAGAAAAAAAAGTTTCGAATTCGAATACATAGAAGTGTAATATCGCGCGATACCCATATATATATATATATATATATATATATATATATATATATATATAAACAGTAATATTTATTGATGCAATACTAAGGAGCAAACCAACCAGAGCTAGTCCAATTGGCAGAAGGCGGGAAGAGATTTGGGATAAATGGTCTCCGTTTCGAGATCCATGCTAGCGTGCATCTTGAAAATATTTGGGATAGGTGGGAGAAGTTACTCAACTTTTTTTTAACATAAAAATTCATTTGACTTACAAAAGAATATATATAAAAATAAATAATAATAAAAAATCATCTTAGTAGCTAGGAAGCAATAAATAAAGGCTAACAACTAGATTAGTTCTTAATTACAAAGTCTAGTTTGGTTAAGAAGTCGGCCACCGTCACAACGTGTGATTTCTTAATAATTTGAGGGATTAAACTAATTAACCTTTTGGGTTACTATATAGAGATTCTGTACACATTCTCTTTGTATGCATTAGGGTTTGGGTTTTGGTCAATGAGATGACAAGTTTGCTTTAGGGTTTGATTTTTAGATCCCATCTACCCAAATCCACTCTATATCGTTTCACTATTTTGAATATGTCCACTCTAAAGACTTTTTTTTTACTATTTATTTTTAATTTTTTATGCATTTTAGTACTTTTTTGCATTAATAAAATTCGATCTATTGTTTTTAATGTTTAAGTTGTAGGTGACTTGGGAGTTGGGAAATCTTGACATGCCCAAATTTGAAATTTCCACTCTAAACGTACCCAATTAGGGCAATTGAAATTGGCAACCAAAATTAATTAATTTCTATAATATTTTATGTCAAATATATTGTTGGTTAGCAATTGAAATCTTGACATGCCCAAATATTTACACTCCAGACCCAATTAGAGCAATTGACATTAACCACCATGATTAAAACCAACATGCATGATATTTACTAATTCTTTTCCTTGATACGTATTGGGTTGGTGTAATTTGAGGAGAGAAATATATGTGTGTGTCTCTCTCTATATATATATAGACATGACATTCATAAGAAGATTATCCAATCCAACAGTCGATTTTTCATAATATAATTTCTATGGCTTCTAGAATGGACGCCCTTACGATAACGAGCGTAAAGACTTCTTGATAGGATCGGAACCGATATATATATATATATACACAATACTGATCGGTTGCAGTCCGGACTGCAAGTGGACTGCACTGTACGGCCATTTGGCTGTGCTCTGGTGGTTGGTTTCAAATTCGAACCATTGAATATGATGCTCACCCCCTGCATGCCACGCCTGCAAAAAATCATGCCGATCCGACGGTCGGAATTTTGTAAAACCAGCCTTAAGCATACTAAATTACCAAAGACTATATATAAATTTCATTTGTGTTTAAGGCTGGTTTTGCCAAATTCCAACCGTCGGATCGGCATGATTTTTTGCAGGCGTGGCATGCAGGGAGTGAGCATCATATCCAACGATTGGAATTTGGAACCAACCACCGAAGCACGGCCAAATGGCCATGCAGTCCACTATGAAAAAAATTGACATTATATCGTTCTTTAAGTGTTAGTTTTTTCACAGTCAGTTTTCTCAGAAACTAACCGTTGGATCACTGTGATTTTTGGAAGACATGACATACGTAACAGGAGTATCTAATCCAACGGTCGGTTTTTCAAAAAACCCGTCAAATAGAGTGAATCGATCATTAATTACTGGCACTATTTTGTCAAATAGACCATTAATTAGCAATGTGGACCACTGTACCCTCTCTTATGGAGTGAATCGATCCCACTCCATTCATGATCAACCAACCCTAGCTCTAATGTAAAATGTACTACAAAAATTGGAGCTAACTCAGTTGGTGAAGAGTTATAGTAATTGGAGCTAACTCAGTTGGTGAAGAGTTATAGTTTGGGATTAATGGTCTTAACACCCTTTAATTACTGGCACTATTTTGTGTGCTCATATATATAATATGATTTTTATTGTATTAAATAATATAATTTCAATGTACCCAAAAAAAAAAAAAAAATTGTAAAACTAGGTTCCATAACCATCACTATAAGTCCATATTTACTTTTCTCATCGGATTAAAATAAAGAGTAAATCATGCTGATGGATGCGTGAGGACATGCATTTATTATACAAGTCTACTCCTCTGTCGTTGAATTGTCAATCTCACCTACATGGTGACTTGGTGAGCATTCAGACATGCAAAGATCGAGACCTGATCGAAAAGATCCTAAGCAAATTCAAACTCATTTTGCTTTTAGCGAAACCAAAAGAGGAAAAAGAAAATTGGAGAACGATCTTCTATTGCGTGGTAACTTGGAATATCGTACATTTGAAGGAGGATGTATATATGCACTTGTCTAGCTTTGACAATATTGCAGGTTTATAGCCGAGAGAGAGAGAGAGAGAGAGAGAGTGAGTGAGAGAGTGAGTTTAGGCCATGATTTGAAATGAAAGGTAGAAAAAGACTGAAAAGACTGGCGTGTGAGCTTGTCTAGGCACATGATACACATGGGGCATTACGTGCTATCCATGATGATCTTTATAAGATCAAGTGAAGTTAATACTTTGAAAAATTGATCATTGAATTAAATGAACTGCTTATAAATTTTATGCTCGCCAAAAATCACAGTAATCCAACTGTTAGTTTATGAATATTATTATAGTGAAAAATTGTGACTTTTTTATTTTTAAAAATGTTACAGATTTTTTCAGTTAAATTTTTCAAAAACTAATAATTGGATTACTATAATTTTTGACGAACATGAAATTCATAAGCATATCATCTAATCATGTTCACGCTAAATTTTACCGGCCAATCCAATGGTCAGTTTTTCAAAATATTATCTGCATTTAATCTTATAGAGATCACCTTAAGTAAATATGCATAAGCTGTATTCTATAATATTAGAAGCCTAGAGAGAGAGAGAGAGAGTAGGCCAATGCATTGTGCCGTAAGGCGAGGGAGAGAGTTTAGGCAGGTCAATGCATTGTGCCGTAACGTGAGAGAGAGAGAGTTTAGGCCAATGTATTGTGCCGTGACGTTTTGAAATGTCATGATTTTACAGATTGAATAGTAGGAGCCGCGTAAGATGGATAACATAGCCATAGGTACGGATCAAGGGCGGCGGGGGTTTTAATCCGTGAACCCATATTCATGATGAAGCCATGATCGTTGATCTCTCTCTCCGTCTCTCTCCCTCTCTCTCGTAGGCCAGGAAACATAAAAGTCTTTAATTATCGATCACATAGCCCAGAAATTGTCAATGATAGAATTTTTTTTTCAAGAGAGATTTAATTAGTCAACATAAATAGAGTTATTGAATGTCTCTGTCTTTACCTAAAAGGCTAAAACCCTTCCTCCTCATACGTCATTCATCTTACGGCTAGCTCCCAGCCTACTCTTCACATCTCGTAAAACCTGTGTTTAGAAGCTTCATCACGACACAATATATATATAGATATATAAAAGAAGGAATCATGTCAGGACGTCGTTAAGCTCCTTAATATAAGGATGTCCCTTCTAAAAGTCATAGGAATGATATTTTGAAAAACCGACCGTTGGATTAGATAATTTACTTATGAATATCATGTCTGTCAAAAATCACAGTGATCCGATAATTGGTTTTCAAAATACAGTCAGTGAAACGTTTTGATAGTATTAATCATTGGATGTTGTTAAAGTTGTTTAAACGTCTGTATTTTAAAAACCAATCGGTGGATCACTGTGATTTTTGGCAGACATGACAAACATATAAAAATGATCTAATCCAACGGTCGATTTTTCAAAAATACTTCTCCCAGTGAAAGTGTCCTTACGAGTAGTCCCAATTATCCACAATATAGTAAATTTGTAATATTGTCAAAGCTAGACAAGTGCATATATACATCCTCCTTCAAAGGTACGATTTTCCAAGTTACCACGCAATAGAAGAAGATCTTTCTCCAATTTTCTTTTTCCTCTTTTGGTTACGGTAAAAAGCAAAATGAGTTTGAATTTGCTTAGGATCTTTTTGATCAGGTCTCGATCTTTGCATGGCTGAATGCTCACCATGTAGGTGAGATTGACAATTCAATGGCAGAGGAGTAGACTTGTATAATATATGCATGTCCTCACGCATCCATCAGCATGATTTACTCTTTATTTTTATCAGATGAGAAAAATAAATATGGACTTATGGTGATGGTTATGGAACCTAGTTTTACAATTTTTTTTTTTTTTATGGTATTTTGAAATTATATTATTTAATACAATAAAAATCAAATTATATATATATATATACACACACAAAATAGTGCCAGTAATTAAAGGGTGTTAAGACCATTAATCCCAAACAATAACTCTTCACCAACTGAGTTGGTTCCAATTTGTGTAGTACATTTTACATTAGAGCTAGGATTGGTTGATCATGAATGGAGTGGGATCGACTCACTCCATAAGAGAGGGTACGGTGGTCCATATTGCTAATTAATGGTCTATTTGACAAAATTGGGATTTACACCTATTCGTAGGGAGTGGAGATCTTCTGTCCCACTTTCCTGTCCCCTCTCACAAAAGTCCACATTGAAAATTTAAATATGAATGTTTATTAAAAGGTGGACTTTTGTGAGAGGGAACAGGAAAATTATAAATACAAGTGGGACAAAGAGCTCCATACATTTGTGGGAGAGTGGTTATGTTCATACAATTACAAGAGTCGCGTTCCTCTAACCATTCTTTTTACCATTGTTTATACCATCCGTTTTCAAAATACCAATGTAGGTCGAATATTTTGAGAAAACATTCGTTGGATTAGATATTCTTCTTATACAAGTCATATATGCCAAAAACTACATTGATCCAACGGTCAAATTTTAAAAAATCTCACATTAAAAAATTGCGATGTTTTCAATTATAATAATTTTTTCACAGTAGCATTTTTCAGAAACCAGCCGTTGGATCACTGTGATTTTTGCCATACGTAATGTATATAAGCAAAATATGTAATCCAACGATCAGTTTCTCAAATTATTAGACCCACATTGGTTTTTTAAAAAAGATTGGTAGAAATAAGGGTAAAAAGAATGGTTAGGGGAACCTGTCACTACAATTAATAATCCATATATCTATTATTTTTCTTTCATTGAGTGAGAACGATTTATACAGCCAATGATTTATTTAACAAAATGGAAAAAAATAAAAAAATAAATCCAAAATTTTCAATTTTTTAGAGCTTTATACAATGAAGTATAATGTTATACCATAAAGTCCTTCAGATTTTCAAATTCCCTAATCGATCTGTTATGTTAAAAAGATCCTTAAATCTAGTGGTATAAAATTTTTCCACGCTCTTAATTATTATGGGAGGACGGTCCATAAAATCCATTTAATTATATGGTCCCATCCCACTATGAGAAGATCATCTATAATTTTCCATGCTCTTCATATCGTTGAATTTCCTCCCCACGTGGTGATTTTTTTTCCTAGGTAAGTAGGTAGTATCGTCTACCATTTTGTTTCCTCACCACATGTGACATTTTTCGTAGGTAGAATCAATTCATATTGGTTGAAGAAAATTAATCAAAGTCTCATCACCTATTCTCTAGCTAGCTCATTATAAAAGCAAAGCTTGTCCCTAGGATTCATGGCGCTGCCGTAGCCAAAACAAGCCATGGCTTCTCTCTCTCCTCTAAACCCCACCCCCACCTCTTCCTTCTCCACTTCCACACCCACTATCTACACTGCATATTCCGCTCCATTTTTTGGGAAAACATCGCAAATTTCAATAATTAAAGTGCGAAACCAACGCTTTATTCGTAGTAAAGTGTCATGTAAAGCTACAGAAGGTGACCAAAACCCAACTACTAGATCATCCAAAGATGGACAATTTTCCCTAGGGAAGTTGGATAGAAGAAATATCCTCATTGGTCTAGGAGGCCTATATGGTGCAGCCGGACTCGGCGCTACCGCCGACCCATTAGCCATTGCCGCTCCGGTGACGCCACCAGACATAACAAAATGCGGCAAAGCCGACTTGCCGGCCGGTGCAAAGCCAACAAATTGCTGCCCACCACCCACCACAAAGATCATAGATTTTCAGTTCCCGTCTCAAAATTCGCCGTTACGAATCCGGCCGGCGGCTCATTTAGCCGATAAGGAGTACATAGCCAAGTATGCCAAAGCCATTGAACTCATGAAAGCTCTTCCTGATGATGATCCACGTAGTTTCAAGCAACAAGCTAATGTTCACTGCGCCTATTGTGATGGTGCCTACCACCAAACCAATTCTTCAAATATTGAACTCCAAGTTCACAATTCTTGGCTCTTTTTCCCCTTCCATCGTTACTATCTTCATTTCTATGAAAGAATTTTGGGTAAATTAATCAATGACCCTTCTTTTGCTTTACCCTTTTGGAATTGGGATTCACCACCAGGCATGCAAATGCCATCCATGTTTGCTGACACAAAATCCCCCCTTTATGACGAGCTCCGTAACGTGGACCACCAGCCGCCGACGCTCGTCGATCTCGACTTCAATCTCGTCGAGCCCACGGGGACAAAACAAGAACAACTGTCTAGTAATTTGTCCATTATGTACCGGCAAATGGTATCGAATGGTAAGACCTCTTCGTTATTCCTAGGAAGTGCTTATCGTGCTGGCGATGAACCGGACCCTGGGGCGGGCTCTATAGAGAATATTCCTCACGGTCCGGTTCACTTGTGGTGTGGTGATAAAAGGCAGCCTAATTATGAGGATATGGGTAATTTTTACTCGGCCGCTCGCGATCCTATATTTTTCTGCCACCATTCTAATGTGGATCGAATGTGGACTTTATGGAAACAATTGGGTGGAAAAAAAAGAAAAGATTTCACAGACCCAGATTGGTTAAATGCTGGGTTTGTTTTCTATGATGAAAATGCTCAGCTTGTACGTGTAAAAGTTAAGGACTGTTTGGATCATACTAAATTCCGGTATGCTTATCAAGATGTTGATATTCCATGGCTAAAAGCTAAGCCCACCCCACGTAGATCCAAGGCATCCAAAAAATCATCAAAGAAATCATCTGGGGTGGCAAATGCTGCTGAAAGCCCGAAGAAAATGACGGCGACCCGCGGCGGGTTTCCAACAACTTTGGACAAAATCGTTAGTACGCTTGTGCCCAGGCCTAAAACTTCTCGAAGAAGTAAGGAAGAGAAGGAAGATGAAGAAGAGATATTGGTGATAGAAGGGATAGAGCTAGAGAGAGATGCTTTTGTGAAGTTTGATGTGTATATCAACGACGAAGACGATCCAGTTAGCCGGCCGGATAAATCTGAGTTCGCCGGCAGCTATGTTAATGTGCCACATAAGCATAAGCATGGGAAAAAGATGAAGACTTGCTTGAGGTTGGGGATAACTGATTTATTGGAGGATTTGGAAGCTGAAGATGATGATAGTGTGATTGTGACTTTGGTGCCACGATATGGTGGAGACCTTGTTAGCATTGAAGGAATCAAGATTGAATTTGATTCTTGAATTAATTTCTTGATCAACAAATATTGTGTTTTTCTTTATGATTTAAGTTGTCATCCACATTTTGCTTCTACGTACTAAGAGAGAGAATAAATAAATTTCAACTTGGAATCTGTCTGTCATGCAAATTGTCCACAATATTTTTTTTTTTTTCTTTTTGGTTTTTGGGTGTGATTTTTCTCTTTCTTTTTTAAGCGCTTAAGAGTAATGATACGGGACCAAAATTTAGATAATATGAATTATAAGTATGATAGAATTGAACCTCTAATTTTGTGTATTTTTAAAATACATGAAAATAGAGATTGTATCGTACTGTCACCCTCATCAAGTGGTCTAAAAACGACGGTGGAAAATTTGGTTTATTTACTATTTTTCAATGTGTAACATAATTAAGCAATTGAATATTGCAAGGAAAATATGGGAGTAGAAGAGTTCCTTATTCTTTGGTATAAATTCAACAGTTTCTTCGATAATATCAATCGATCTTTGAGTTTGCATGTTCATACTTATATGATTGAATTTCTAATTTGCGGGAAGACTTTGTTCTATCAAATCACATATTTTTCTTTCTTTTTTTTCTTCTTCGTGTTTTTAGTCGGTTGCAATGAAGGGGTTCGAATCTTAAGCCTACCGAACCCCACTTCACGGATGGGGTTGTAATTAACAAATTAATTAAACTGAGCTAATTAATTAAACATTAAACTTCTCAATTAAGTTTAACTTAATAAATTAACGAGTTGAAAAAAAAAAAAAAAGCATTAGGGTTTGGGTTTGGTCAATATTGAAGTGCCAATTAGTTTGCTTAATTTTAGACTTTGACTCTTAGTTCCCATCTACCTAAATTCATCTTGGGTTCAAAATTTTGAATGTGTACATCCACTCTAGCTTAAACGTTTTTTTAAAGCATTTTTGTTTTTCTATATTAATTTTATAATATTTTATGTTAAGTTGGTGATTAGTTGGGACAATTTTATAATTTTATAATATCGTGCACCCATATTTAATTTTTACACTCCAAATCCTAGCGTACCAATTAGAACTCGAGTCTATTAAATTCTTAGAAGTTAATTGTTTGATGAATATATATGAAAATTTGATCAATTGAAGACGAGTTTGATTGATTTTAAATCATTAGTGTTTGGTGAGTTTGTTTTTTCCATAAATCGATCTACTTAGTCTTCTAGAATATAAATAAAGTATAAATATAATTTTGTTTTTAAACTAATTGTAAGCTAATTTGTTTGTTTAAATATCAAATAATTAACAGTATAAAAGTGAACCAACTATGATCTAATTTTGATGATTTCTGGCCAAAGATGCATATATGATATATACCAATATATATATATAGTCCCGATCTAGTAAGTATATGTTGACTTTCGTGAAAGTCAGTATGAAGCTCATAAGGAGTTATGGGATGCATATTTTGAAAAACCGACCATTAGATTAGATACCCTTGTTATGTATGTCACGTATGCCAAAATCATAGTGGTATGATGTAGGCATCTCAAAATATAGATAGTGAAAAATTCTGTTAGTCGAAAGCTGTCACAGTTTCTCAGTGACATATCTGAGAAACTGACCGTTGGATTATTGTGAATTTTGGAATGCCTGACATACATATGCATAGTATCTAATCCAGCGGCTAGTTTTTCAAAATATGCATCCCACAATCACCTATGTGCTTCATGCTAATTGTCGCGAAAGTCAGCATGTGCTGATAGGATCATTTCATATACCAATATATATATATATATATAAATATTCTAGTAATTTTGGTCTGTTCCTTATACTTTTCTCTTCTCTCTTCTGCTCTTTATTCTTACAGATGGGTTGATCTCCTTTTAGGTACACAAAATTGATGACACAACCATTTTTGTTTTTGTGAATACGGGTCAAGGGACGGTGGTTAATTTTGGGAGTAAAATTCTCTCTCTCTCTGATGCAACATAAAAGTCTATATATACTAATAAAATTTAACCATGTTTAGAAGCGTTACGTCACATATATCTATAAAGGTCCAGTTACTTGAATCCGTTGAATGTAAGATGGCATGGTCGTCAAAGAATAGTGCATGTGTACCAGAACCAATGACTCTTTGGATTGCAGGAAAATATGGAAGTAGAAGTTCCTTAATTAATTTGAGTGATAATTATCCCGAATCCATTTTCCATCATCTCTATTTTGCTAGAGGTGTCATTTTTGAGGTGAGAGACACAATCAGAATCTGAATTCTCTGTTTGAGTTTGCTCTCGAATACTTAAGATCGCGACACATCATCTAAATTGAGAGATGTATGACATATTTAAATGATATGTCACAATATATCTTAATATCCAATTAAGCAAACCCAAATAATATATATATATAAAGAATCCAAACTCGAGACAGGCACATAACTTGATTTGCATTATAAATAGAATAATGTTAATTAATTATACGTCATCATTTATAGATAGTCAATGATATTAAAAAAATTTAAACACAATGAAATATTAAAAATGTCTTACAATTGTTAATTATGGTCAATCTCTACCTCAAAAAGTGGTTTAATTGCCATCATCAAGTAAATTTTTTTAGGAAAAATTAACTTTGCCTCCCTGAACTATAAGTTGTTTTCACGTTGGTCTCTTGTGGTTTCAATTGCATCAATATGTCCCTGAACTATTTGATTGTATCAAATTACCCACTTCCATCAATTAGTCAATTGTTTAGTTGACTGAAAAATTATGTTAGACTTGTTATTTTTTTATGCAATATTTATCCTAAACTACTAATGTGTTTATAAGTATATCGGTGAAGTTTCATGATTTTCCTCAATATATTTTAATTTTTATAAATTATTTTCTCTATACAGCAAATAAAATTCATAATAAATAACATATATTGAAAAAAATCATGAAATTTTACCGATACGCTTATAGATTCATTAGCAATCTATAATAAATAATGCATAAGAAAATAATAAGTCTAACACCATTAATTTTTCAGTAAAAAAAAACTCACAGAATGAGATAATTTGAAAACTTCTTATAATTACAGGGGTGCATCAAAATCACAGAGGAGCAACATAAAAATGACTTATTATAATTCAAGGGCAAAATGTATTTTTCTCATTTTTTTTTTTTTTTTTATAAATATTCCACATGCCAGTTCATATATCAAGATGAGCTCATTGACCATATGCATGCGAGCTTCTGGCCTTATAATATAATAAACAATAAAAGAGGAAAACAATGGACGAGATTCAGCTATGGACGTTAAATAATTAACAATGATACTTTCAAAATCAAATGTTTGTTTTTCTCTTATATTTTTATTTGCACGAGAGAGCGTTTACAATTGAAAACCGTGCTATCTCCCTTATTCATTAATATCACATCTCAATGTGAGCATTGTTGTCAGCATGAGATAAGACAAACACTAAATCACATGAGTTTCTTACCATGTGAGTAAGTTTTAATAGTTAGAACATGAAAGAATCGGCACATATGTTTTTTTTTTTTTTGGGTTACAAATAATATTTGAGGGTATTTTATAAGTATATAATTATAATTAATTTAAATATTATTTTTTATTATTAAGTGATTGAATCACTGATTTAGTGGTCCGACTAGTGACCCTTTGAACCGCTGCCTTGATTGAATCAATGTTCGATCCGATTCTTATAACTATGGTACAGGGAACTAATTGGAATAATTTCATTTATTTTCAATATACAATGTGGCTTTTCCATATGCATGCAAAAGAAAAGACTACACATGGCTAACATAGCTTTCTACAAATTAGAGGGCATCTTTTTAGTCAGGTTTTTGAAAACTATTCATTATTCTCATATTCATGAAAAATAGAAAATAGAAAACAATGCAGAGAAGTTATTTGGGAATATGTTTTCGATCTGAAAACTTTTCCCCAAAATATCCGATTTTCAAGAAGCATCACAATTTCCAACTTGGGTCCCATAAAAATCGAAAGGGGATCATCACAATTCATGCCATTTTATGAAAACAAGTTTTTGAGAACTATTTTATGAGAATGTGGCCAAACAGGTCCAATGTTTTTCCAATTTAGAAAGGAAATTTTTGACAAACATGTTTGATCATATATTTTTTTGGGTCTTATAATCTT
>JAESVK010000249.1:0-20407 GCA_017140935.1 Hamamelis virginiana
TTATTAATGCTAGCGAGGATAGTTATATTCCTACCTTTGTCACTGTGAACTCTAGCTTGCAAATGGGTTATCTATCGGACTATCTGGATCTGAAATAAAAGACAAAAATAATGCATTTTAACTCCTAATCCGATAATATGTACAAAAGAAATATAAACCAAGACCTTGAATCCCAAAGACCTTAACTTTACTTTCTTTTTAAATCTTTAAAACAAACTCAAGAGAACATATGCTTTACAAACCCTTTTAACTATAATAAGTCCATTTAAAACAAATTTTAAATGAGAAAAACAGAAAATAACTAATTTAGTCAAAAATGACTAGTCGACTAATGAGTCTATTAGTCGACTAATTAACATAGTTAGTCGACTAAAATAAGGTCAGTAGCTAAATTAGAAATTCAGGATGCACTAGTCGACTAGGCCTATTGTTTAGTCGACTACTGATATGCAGAAACCCAGAATTCTGCAATTTTAAACTTCTGAAACCTCAATTCAACACCAAAATTCAATATCAAACTCAAATTTCAACCAAAAGAACCTTAAATAAGCTAAATTTACTACCTTTATACACACCCAAAACCATATTCTTAAAATCAAACTTGGGATTTTAATTTAAAAACCCAAAAACCCATTTTAACATACATAATCAAAACCAAATGAAATATATAACTCAAATCCTTCCAAAATCATATTAAACCATTCTCTTTCTTCTACAATAACTTTAAATCATCAAATTTCACAAATTCAAAGCTTAAACCTCAAAATCCACAAAAATGGTTTTGAAGAAGAAATGAAGAAGATGAAGAAATTTAGTAAACAAATATGTTTACCTTTTTCCGGCGAGACCACGTTGATAACGAGCTCCACACACAGATAAATTTCTCTCTATCTCTTCTGAATTCTCTCTTCCTCTCTAGAAGCTTTCTCTGCCGACTGAATAATAGAAGATAAGTTTAAATCTTTTTAAACTTATCCAATGGCACAATCGTAAATATTTCAAAGTTTTTAATTTTTTTTAAATTAAAATACTATTATAAAAACACAGGTTATCACAAATGGCCTTTAAATTAGACTTAATCCAATGGTGGATAAGAGAAGAGGGTATATGGATGGAAATAAGGTGTTAGGTGAACCCATCCCTATATATATATATATATATATATATATATATATATATATATATATATATATATATATAATCCCAATCTAGTAAGCATATGCTCATATCAGTTATGTAAGCATGAAGCTAATAAATAATGTAGGATACATATTTTGAAAAATTGACCGTTAGATTAGATTTTCTTCTTATGGATGTCACACACACCAAAAATTCACACTTGAAAATCTCAAATCTCAAAATATAGACTATGAAAAATTTTGATAGCTAAAACCATCATAGTTTTTCATAGTGACCTTTTAGGGAAACCGACCTTTGGATCACTCTAATTTTTGGCATACATAACATGCATAAGTATAATATCTAATCCAATGGTCAGTTTTTAAAAATAAATATTCCACAATTATCAATTAGCTTCATGCTTACATAGCCTATGTAAGTATATGCTGATAAGATCATTTCTGCATATCAATATGCATGTGCAGCGAGTCTATTATAAGATGCACATTACGCAAAATTACATAAGGTATGAATGATGATCCTATGCAGGGGATAATTGCATAACATATTTTGAAAAAACTAACCGTTAGATTAGATAAACTTCTAATGAATTTCATGGTCACCAAAAATCACAGTGATCCAATGGCCAGTTTATGAAAAACTTGTCAGGGAAAAAATGGTGATATTTTGAAGAACAAAAATGTCAAATTTTTTTATAGTGAAACTTTTCAGAAACTAACCGTTGGATCACTAATTTTTGGCAAATATGAAATTCATAAGAACTTTATCAAATCAAAAAGTTGATTTTTTAAAATCTGTTCTGCAATTGGCCCTACATAAGTCACTTAATTATCTAACTTTGCGTAAGTGTACATTAATTATAATAGAAGCCCTTAATGCGCATGGAGTGGGAGATATACAATAAAGAAAAATGGTGGAAACTGGCAGCTTGGTCAGACATTAAATATAGGCTTCCAGTCATCAAGGACAGCCGGCCTCATGAGGAGTTGAACCCTCGACTTACAGCCGGCCGGTGTATAGTTTTTTAGACCATTATCCTAAACAAGTTAACAATTGGTTTACGTTTTTTAGACCATTATCCTAAACGAGCTAACATTTGGTTTACGTTTGTGAAAAACGTAGACCATTATCCTAAACAAGTTGACATTTGGTTTACGTGTTTTAGACCATTATCCTAAACGAGTTAACATTTGGTTTACGTTTGTGAAAAACGTACACAAATTAAACATTTACAATTCCAAAAACAGAGAAGACAATCTCATGAAAAACGTACACAAAAGCTCAGGTTGGATAAACGTAGACCATTATCCTAAACGAGTTAACATTTGGTTTACGTTTGTGAAAAACGTACACAAATTAAACATTTACAATTCCAAAAACAGAGAAGACAATCTCATGAAAAACGTACACAAGAGCTCAGGTTGGATAACTTTAGTAGTGGAGCAAGTAGGGTTAAGGGCTTACCAAGTTCCTTAGTCTCGTGTTCTACTCCTACTAGCTATTAATATCCGGGGCCACGGACCGCAAGTCGCAAGCCTTGTTTTGAAAATTTTATTCAATTCGGGATGTAGGATTTAGTCTGGTGTGCATAAGTTAGCCCAGAATATTTATATAGCAAAAAAAAAAAAAAAAAAAAAAACAAACGTACTCAAGTAAAACTCTTGTTGACTTGTTTAATTTACGTACGTAGGTTTGCCGAGTCGAATCTTTCTCAATTGAAGATGAAAAACGTTGCACAATTTCTGTTAACTTGGTACGTGTTTGGCAGAACATCATTTGCTGGAAACGTACCTACCTGACTTGCTCGACATCATTTTCTGTTGGTGCATGTTGGTGTTGCTGTCCTTCTAAGTCTTCTTTGATGCCTCGGCTCTGTTTTTGGCTTATATTTACTTGATAATTAATAAAATCTTTCTTTTGCCTATTAAAAAATAAAAAGTACGTAGCTGACTTGGATTATTCATCGTATATATTATTAACCTTGCTAAGCTAATTAAAGACACGACCCTGATCAGTTCATTAACAAGGATTCGATATCTACCTTCTTTAATGAAGGTAAAGAAGGTAATAGAGATATTCTAATAATTATTAATATTATTATTAAACAACGGTTTAAGACCGTTAACTGCAGTGGAAAAAGAGAAGATTAATTAAGAGGATACGCAATATCTCTTCGAATCTTCAATTGTCACCAGAGTCAGAATTCTAGTTGCATGTGTACGTGGGCTTCATTTTAGGGTTGGATTTTGAAGAGAAACATATATATATGTATATATATATATATATCCAATAATTTGACTGTTAATTTTGTATTATGTCGTCTGTCAACATCGATCAGCCCATCAGAATTGGATTTTGAAACTCAGAAATGTACCCATCAAGTTGCTAGTTTTGATAAATATAATAGCTATAATATTGGTCAATATTTCATGATATATGTGGTATAATTTATTTATCATTCCTTTAAGTCGTCTATAAATTAAACTAATTAATAACCATTATCACATGTTGATGTTATACCATAATATTTTAAAGGCAGGTTTTCAACTTCGATCTCCACCATATAGGGCATCCTTATTACATGCATGTGTAAAGTTTGATCTTTTCTCTGGTCAATAATCAATATCCTTATCTTGTATCAATCTGAAAGGTATATATTTTCTTCTAAAATCGGTTGTGATATATGTAATATTCCCACAACTCGTATACCTCATAATATATATTTTGCTATTCATAATTGTATCATTGAAATGATGTTGTTACTTTTTCTCAAATTAAAGATGGGCATTTTACGGAAATTAATGGACCTGCATGTTTAAAAAATTACCTAAATGGACCCAGGTTTTGACTATTTACGTTCATGAACCTAAGATGATCGATGAAAATACTCTTAATAGTCAAGTATATTTACTGTAAAGCCATTCTAACGGTGAAATAAATTTTAAAAATTTCTCCAAAACACACAATCCCCAATCCCCGATTTAACATATAATCCCCAAGTGTGTAAAGAATCGATCCCCAATCCCACTAGAGACATTGCATTAATTACTCATCACATCAACTATTTTTAAAATCTAAAAAACATTTTCATGGATTATATATTAATTTTTTTAATTAAATAATATTGATGGGACATTAAAGTCAATGATTTGACTTAAAAAGTGGATCGGGATTATTAGCAACTTTGGGGATTTTATATAAAATTGGGGATTGGCGATTATATATACATGTGAAAATTATTTATTAAAGTAGTGATTGAGGATTATATGCATTGTTGGGGATTATGTGTTATAGTGGGAATTATATACAAAATTTGAAAAAAAAAAAAAAAAAAAAAGACCGTTATAAGGGTATTTTCATCCAAAAAAAAATACCCATAGATCAATTGATGTAAATATTAGAAATCTGGACACATTAACGTAATATTTTAAAGACTGAGGTCTATTTCCATAAAATCCCCATTAAAGAATGATTTATTACCCATTAGTGAAGGTCAACTTGAACTCAGCTCACATATTTATATACTTGCCAACATATTAAAAGGTTTATAACAGTAAAGACAAATTTTATAAATTTTAGAATAATTAGACAGATGCCAATTAATGGTCCCATCCAAATCGTTGATTGATTCGTAACGGTCTGTTTAATTAGAAATTTTGAAAATCAGAGCGGGCTACGTATGTCTACTTCCTTCATGTTAACTAGATTTAAGCCAATAAACTTATAAGGGTGAAGAACCCCTTGCCCATCTTTTTTACCGCTATTCTTATAAGGGTGAAGAACCCCTTGCCCATCTTTTTTACCGCTATTTTTATCGCTCATTCTCAAAACACTACATATAATATGCATTATGACAATCTCATTGGTGGATTAAATACCCTCTTATGCATGGAAATCATAGTAATTCAATAGTCAAATTTTGTAAAATGTAACCGTAAAAAACTGTTATTTTTTTAATTAATAGAAACATATAGTAGTTTTTCAAAGTCATATTTTTAAAAAATCCACCATTACATCACTATAATTTTTAGCATGCATGGCATACATAAGAAAGGTATCTAGTCCAACAATTTATTTCTCAAAATATTCAACCCACATTGATGTTTTGAGAATGAGCGGCAAGAAAAACAGTACCCGATCCAACTCATAATTGGTTTGAAAAGAACTGTATTTATATTTCTTTGCTACACAAGATTATAGTTTTACAATAAAGAAATGATTTATCAAATTGTTGTAAAATAAAAACCCGTATGACTTTGTTAATCCATATTTCGACACTAGCCAAATAAATGGCTGAAACATGTCGGGATATTAAAAAAGATTAATAATATAAAGAAGCCCACATAAAAGGAAGCCGTTAGGAATTAGAATTCAAGAAGGATTGAGGAAAATAAATAGATAACTATTCAAGGGAAAAATCAGGATAAATAAATTAGATGCGGAAAAGGAAAAAAATAATGTTGTAAAGTTTATCTTATGTTTAGATTAATGCTAATCCATAAATCAGCCAATTGTCCAAGAAATGCAGATAAAAGAAGAGTTTGAGGTGCATATAATTTCGTCATGTAAAAGAAGATTGTATGCTCAAGGATAATCAGCAAACCAAGAGAATGGGTTTATCAAGATCGATTGGGAGACTCGGCAAAAGGATAACAGAATGAATCGAGTTGACATAGAAGTTGAGATCAATCAAAGAGGATACCTTCAAAGGGTCTATAAATAAAGATGTCATTATCAAAAGCAAGACGTACATCTCAAACATACACCACAACTTCAAAGTTTCTTTCTTTAACATAGAAATGTTTGAGAACCCTATTACTACTTGGCTAAGTTAGGCTTCGTAGTAGGGTCCTTGGTAGCTATTCGAGTAGGATAGAAAATCATTAAGAGGAGGTTCGAGATGTCTAAAGTGGTGAGGTGGTGGTAGAGTTGTCTTAAAATTTGGAGAAAGGAGTTCTTATCAACTTTTATTGCCAGAAAGTTGTCTCGAGGTGAAAGGAAACGGATAGAGCCGTCTTGAAGTTTGTATTAATCTAACTTATTAGGTTAAGATGTGAAATGTTGTTTCAAAAGAAACAATTTAGTTTTTCCAAAGGCTCAAGGGTAGTTCGAGCCGTACCGTTAAGTTATTTATTTCATTTAAATTTTATTGGATTGATTTTCTTTCTTGTTTATTGCTTTATTTATGTTTTTTATTTATTTTTTATTTTTTTTCATTTTTTTGCTTCTAAATTATTGGGATTAATTTACTTTACTTGTCTTCTTAAAAAATCCTTTTAATTGAGCCATTCGAATCCCATCACTTGATCTTGACCGTAAGAAATGATTCGAACTAACTTGTAGTAGTTTAAACTCCTAAAAATTAAAAGTGAATCAGCAGACTTATATTTAGTTAATTGTTCGAGTTTTTATGTTTTCAAAAGGACTTAAAAGTTGTAGTTGATGTTTGACAGGTCAAATGGATTGATCAACAGAATGTCTAATTCCACATCATTATCGTGTTCTTATATATATATATATAGTCAATTAATATAGCTGCAGGCCGGATAGGTTCTTCAAATATATATGCATGGGCCTTATGACCCGGCCGTGTGTACTCGTTCAAATTTGGCTTGCTAAGTGGCCGAACATTAGAAGGTCAAACTTGAATTGGACTTCATTAACATGGTTGCACTCTTCTCACAATTCACTTCTTTGCTCACAAGCCCTACCCATTAATACACGCAACATTGAACGCATACGTTGGCGTTTGTATGCTCAAAAGCCATAACTCAGGACTCACATAATAAGAAATACAAAAACTATTTTGTATTAATTTTTACATCAACTTAGGTGGCATGCTCATTTCTTATGCCAGGCAACAAAAGTTAACAAAAAAAAAAAATGAAAAAAAGACATTCACATCTGTCATGTGATTTGAGTATGCCAAGTGAATCGGTAAATTAAAAAGAGATTTCTAGAATGTGGTGCATGAAGGCGACTGCAACCGGGTAGTATCTACTAGCCAATGTTTGTTGTGGCGAGCAATTGTAATATTAACTACTATAATATTTTTATTCTTTCAAAATCGTAAAGGTCATTGATCCTAATTATAATATCGTTGATTGTAAAATCGATCAAACATGGTCATGTTGAGGACTGGCATTGTGGTCATTTTTTTGGTGCTAAGCTGTCCGGAAATGGAACATGTGGATCACTAGCTAGGGTAATAGCTCCCCCTTTTTTTTTTAATTTTCTTTGTTTTTTTTAGTGACAGTAGAAATAATTTGTAGGGTAATTTGCATGTGAGCCTTTTACTCTTGCAGTTATGACATGTTTCCGACAGTGGCGGAACCAAAGGGAAGGGAGGGGGGCCATGGCCCCTGACTTTTTGAAAATTTCCTATACATAGGTATACATATGGAAGTTATACCTTGTATAAAGGTGCATAAGTTGTTCTCAATAGGGCCAAATGTAGTGTATATTTTGAAAAACTGACCGTTAGATTAGATGAACAACTTGTCAATTTCATGTTTGCCAAAAATCACAAGGATCCAACGGCTGGTTTCTCACAAATGTCACTGTGAAAAATTATTAGATTTAATTTGTTCTTCAAAATATCGCCATTTTTCCCTAGTCAGCTTTTCATAAATCGACCGTTGGATCATTGTGATTTTTTGTGAACATAAAATTGATAAGCAGATCATCTAACCTAAAGGTAAGTTTTTCAAAATATGCTATGCATTTTTCCCTATTGAGGTCGCCACTTTGCGTAATGTACATCTTATAATATCATTCTTGTTATTTTATACATTGTTTATCTTACAAAACTACTCTAAAGACCGGCATTCCTAATTTAACAATAAAATTGAAGGATCAAATTAGCATTCAAATTTTGGAAAGGGACTGAGGTAGCTGTCGAAAAATAAAAAAGAGAAAGAAAAAAAGAGAGAGTATATATTAGAGGGAATGTGAAGGAAAGAGAGGGAATTTTGACTAGAAGCTCACATCATGCGTTTATATTTTTATCTTCCTCAATTAAAGGTGAGAACAATTCATTTTTCACAAAATTGTCTTGAGTAGACTTAAATCATATATATATATATAATAACTCAAAAAGGGTTTAAATTGAGAGAGCTATACTCAATTGAATTTTCAGAAAAATATTAATATATAACCTTAAAATAATTTATTTTAAACTACCCACAAACTTTAACAAACTTTTATGGATTATACTGAATTTGGATGAAAATACTATTTAACCTTCCAAATTCATGGGTTGAATAGTATTATTACCAAATAAATTTGTATAAATTTTTATGGTATTGAGATTTTGGCGCTAATATTTTGTAAACTTACAATTTTATGTATATTATAAAAATAGCTATTTCATACTATTTTTATATTAAAAAGTAATACTCTTACATTAAAATTTTGACCCCCCTTGGGAAAAAATCCTGATTCCGCCACTGGTTTCTGACATAAGCTCATAATGCAAGTGAGGCGTCCGGTTTTACTGTTGTTCGCTTAGGAAATCTCCAAGTGGCAACTGCACACGTATGGTTTGAAGTGGGGGGCGTGCCAGAAATGTTGACCTTACACCGTTTCAAGGTAAAAGATTGGTTCGAAGTTACTCGAGCCAAAATATATTAATCAGGCAATTGTGAGAATTCGGTGTTGCCTCAATGAAGAGGACTTTTAATTAATCAAATAAGGCAAAATAAATTGTAAATGACTCGAAATGTAACAAGTAAAGCAGTAAATAAAATAATTCGAAGAAACCACATAATCATATTATTACCTCCATTTCTGGTACAGCAATTATACACTTCTGTTAAAGTCCTTCGAAGCAATCAGACAGAAGAGGATAGAAGAGAGAGGGAGAGAGATCTTAGACGAAGAGGATAGAGAGATAAGGGAGAGAGATCCTAGACGAAGGGAAAGAGAGTATGGGATGAGAAAAGAAATTCTAAGTTAAGAGATACATTGAGGTAGAGAGAGAGAGAAAAAAGATATGCATAAAGACGTGAGTCTTGTGAGGTCGTGGACCATTTGCATGGAGAGTCCATCTTCTATTTATAGACTTGAGAGGTAACCGTTTTCCATTCATATCCAATAATGTGTTGACAAGTGTCATAAGCTTCTATGATCCAATTGAAATCTTCACATCTTGCTTTGTGAGAAAACTTTGCTTCAGTATGATTGTCTTGAAAGAAAAACTGCTTAACTGTCTTCGCACCAATTATAGATCGACACCTGCCCAATAATATTGCTAATCTTCCATTTGAAAGATTGAATGCATTTTATTTTAAATCCATGATTTAATAACTGCTATTTGATTTTTAAATTGATAACTCACCACTAAACTGGCGGTTACAAGCAGTTACTTTGGTATATTAATCTAGTACAAAGCACTTCATTGTATGCTTTTCCTTATTGGCTTAAAGAGCTGCAACTGTCTCTTATTAAAAATATTTGCCACGTGCCCAGATTTCATTGGGCGGTTATTTTAATAGTAAACAACTGTTGATCCAGCAAAGATCAACACATGTTGATCAAGGCTTGGCCCAAAACCACGATTGGTTTTTTGCCCCAACTAACGCCCAAATGGGCATTTCGATTTACAGTCTTTAGATCGCCTCTGTCATCTGCGGGTTGCTCATCTAAGCCTCGATCAACATGTGTTGACGAAGTGGCAGAGTCAGGAATTTAATCCAGAGGGACAGTAAGAGCGAGGTGTAGTTTCACCGGTGCATGACGGCTGTTAGAAGTATGCCCTAAAACCAATCCTAAAGGGTATATTGAGTTTCATATTATCTATATATGGAAGGTATAACTTATCTAATATGTTCTCACATATATGATAAGGTCCATGAATAAATGATAAGAGAAATATGCATCTCAAAGAGTTGAGATAGAGAGACTGATATTTCTCATATACATCTATTCTAAAAGAGTTCCTACTCAAAGGTTTATTAAAGTGGATATTTAATTAACCGTATGAAGAGTAGCACAGATTTAAACCAACTCATATGGAGGATAGGTAGTCTTTCCTATCAGTGTAGTGACACTTAGGTTAATCTGTGGGTGCATATTAGAGAATATGTACACTGAACATGATCTGCAAAAGAGTATTCCTATGGTAGTTCTGTCAAAGGAATATTCTAGTGTTATGTCCATTAATTTGGTAGTCCTTAGACCTGAGACACCATAGCTGTCTTGTGCATAGGTTGCTAGAGTTTGATAGTATCTCGTACGGCCTTAACCATTAGGTTGTAATCGATGCTTATTGGCTCTAATGAGTTATGCATGAAGATGGATGAGTGTGCAATAAGGGATCATCACTCTCAGTTATATGAGAGAGAATGTCAGGATAAGTTCACAAAGATAATTCTCAAAGGGAACCTCTGGCCAGAGTGATAGGTAAACAGTGAAAAGAGTTTCACTGCGATTACCTTATTGAGATTATATTTTGTGGGACAGATATCAAGTTGTTAAGATAGGGTTTGACTAAAACCATACCTATTATCTTAACTGTGACATTAGGGGATGAAGGATTAAATAACATGAAGGGTTCACATAGTTCTGCTATTCACCTAAACCTAGGGTATGTCATGATATGTTGCTAGATGTCACTCATGACCAGTGAAAGCCTATTGATAAAGTGTTATCAATGAGGGCAAAATTGGAATCGTTCCAATTGAACCTTAAAATAGAAAGTTTCTATTTTTGGGAGACATAGAGATGTCCCTGTCACTGCTAGGTTAGGGTGAACCCAAAGGGTCACACACAATAGAGAGTAAGTGAGTTCCTTAAGCTTGAGAGAGGGGAATCCTATCATGGCGTTTGTTTGACTTTAATAATTAAACGTTAATTGATTAAAAGTCAATACTAACCGAGAATAGGATTACTCTATTCGAGGATGATTGGTCATGCTAGCACTAGTAACCAAACACCCCCCAAAGAGGAGAAAGTCTATAAATAAGAGTGTTTCACACACTCTAAGGCATAGAAACCCTAGAGGGCCGAATTCTCTCTCCTCTCCCTCTCCATTCTAGCTTGCCACAAAGGGTTGTGGAAGACTAGAGAAGCTTTCGGAGTCTTGCTCTCGTGTGGATACGCTTTGGAGGTTTCATGCTTTTGAAACTCGAAGGATTCCTACACCGAAGAACATAATCAAAGTGAGTTTTTATATGCTTTGATTAACTGTATATTTATATATATATGATCCGATGCTTGTATCGTTCTTGGAGGTTTTGTGAACATGGATGTTTTTATTAAAAATGAAAAAGTTTTGTTTTTACCCTCTTCCGCTGCGCATCCATGTCTGTAGTTTTCACAGAACCTTTCAACGGCAATGATAACTGTTATATTCTCACAAAAAGAAAAGGTATTCTCACAATAAAATAAAAAAAGTACATGCCTTAGAAGCATTTGGTTAGGGGTATTTTTTAGTACAAAAATGCTATAGCACCAGACACTTTAACCCAAAATTAAAAACTATCTTTACGTGTCTTGTTTTGAGTGGTATGTGAAAAAAATGGAATCTTTGAGAAGGATGAACTTACCACTCAAAACATGACACATTAGGGTAGTTTTTAATTTCAGGTTAAAGTGTCCAGTGCTACATCATTTTTCTTTTTAGTAACAAATATAAAAGAAGGTATAATGATAATTCAATGGGTAAATCAAAAATCAAAAATCACATTTAAGACTAAGAGTAATTTTTATTATTATTATTATTATAGGGGAGCTGCCCCTCTCATGTGCACGTGGCTCCGCCATGGTCTTCACCATTGATCTTTGCTGGATCAACAGCAAATCCGGATGCTGCAAGCGGGCTCCTCCCCTAGCTACCCCCGACACCAATTGGTGTAGTAATAAATCATGGGAATCCTACGTACAATCAATTGTCAACTTCCTCGCCGTTTCGTACATGTTTGCAGTGAAACCAAGAGTACTGTTTATGAGTAATTTTGTTTCTATTTTTTGTTTTTGTTTTTGTTTTGCTGCTTTTTGCATCTAGTAAAAATACTTAAGTAAGTTTGTCATAGGTTGATTATGGCCATATATATTAGTACTATGGTGGTGATAGCAGAGGAACCCTAACTCATGCAAACAGGACTAGATGGCGTTTGCATGACATTGTATATATATATATACACACACACACAAATGAACATGTATGACAGAATGAAGTTTACATATAATAAGAGCTTTCACTAATAATAATAGTAATAGAAACAATCATTATCCAGAATGTGAAAGTCTAATTAGGTTCCGTTCTCCACTTTTACTTTGATTTTTTCTTGGTCAAATTGTAGGTGATTTGCAATATCTTCCAACCTATTATTTAACAATTTCTCTAAGAGGCAACAAGCCCTTATAAATTCCAACCCAAATACAGCAAAAACATGCAACAATCTCAAACGTACTTTTAGACACACAAAAAATACCAAAATGGGAACTTCAACCTTTGCATTGCTTTCGTTGCTTTCAATCCTTTCCCTTACTTTTTCATTGGCAACATCAGATTCAGTTCAAGACCCCTTCTTCAAATGCCTACTTCATAATTCTCAGCCCACTCACCCCATCTCTGCACTAATCTACACTCCCAACAATTCATCATATTCTTCTGTTTTACAATCTTACATTCGAAACCTCCGATTCAACATGTCCACATCCCCAAAACCTCACCTCATTCTCACTGCGACACACGAGTCTCACATTCAAGCAGCCATTATCTGCTCTAAAAAGCAAGGCTTGCAAATGAAAATCCGAAGTGGAGGCCATGACTATGAGGGCATCTCATACGTATCCGATGTCCCATTCTTTATCTTGGACATGTTTAATCTTCGATCCATTACTGTCGATATAGAAAGCGAAAGTGCTTGGGTTGAGGCTGGAGCAACACTCGGTGAAGTTTACTACAGAATTGCTGAGAAAAGCAACACCCATGGTTTCCCAGCTGGGGTTTGTCCCACTGTTGGTGCTGGCGGACATTTTAGTGGCGGCGGGTATGGGAATATGATGAGAAAGTACGGTCTCTCAGTCGATAATATTATCGATGCTAAGTTAATTGATGTTAATGGACAAGTACTTAATTGCGAGTCAATGGGTGAGGATTTGTTTTGGGCTATTAGAGGAGGAGGTGGAGCTAGTTTCGGAGTCATTCTTTCGTACAAAATTCAGTTGGTTCGCGTTCCACCAACAGTAACTGTTTTTCAAGTTAGGAGGACATTGGAACAGAATGCAACTGACTTAGTTTTTAAGTGGCAACAAGTTGCAGATAAGCTTGATGAAGACATATTCATTAGGCTTATTATGGATGTTGTAAATGGTACCCAAAGTGGAGAGAAAACAATAAGAGCCTCATTTCTCACTTTGTACCTTGGAACCACTGATACACTTCTCAACCTCATGAATGATAGCTTCCCTGAATTGGGTTTGCAGCGCTCCGATTGTACCGAAATGAGTTGGGTTGAATCTGTCCTTTACTGGACTAGCTTCCCCACTGGAACACCCGTCAATGCATTGCTTAGTCGAACGCCTCAAGTTTTGACTCATTTGAAAAGGAAATCGGACTACTTGAAAGAACCCATTCCAAAGGATAGTTTGGAATTGCTTTGGAAGAAGATGATCGAATTACAGACGCCGGTTTTGACATTTAATCCATATGGTGGAAGGATGAGTGAGATTTCAGCGTCAGCAACGCCTTTTCCTCATCGTGCTGGGAACATATGCAAAATCCAGTATGCTACAAACTGGAATGAAGATGGGATGGAGGCAGCAAATCATTATATAAATTTGACAAGAATGCTTTATAGTTTTATGACTCCTTTTGTGTCCAAGGATCCAAGAGAGGCTTTTCTTAACTATAGAGATCTTGACTTGGGTATTAACCATAATGGTAAAGCAAGCTACTTGGAAGGAAGGGTTTATGGGATTAAGTATTTCAAGAGTAATTTCAACAGATTGGTTCAAGTCAAGACCAAGGTTGATCCTGCTAATTTCTTTAGAAATGAACAAAGCATACCAACTCTTCCATATTTGAGGAAGTAAAATGGGAACTTGGAATGTATAGCTTGTTCTATTGGCCTAGTGTCCTTACTAGTTACTTCATTGCTTGATCTTAGAAAATAAATTATTGCTTTGTTCTATTAATTCAAAATAAAGCATTCTTATGCTATGTAAAAGTTCTGTTAAATTAATGAAATATTTATCTTTCTTTAATTTCTCTTTTCTGTCTATTTTTTGTTTTAATTAGTACGTATGCTGCATGTCAACTAAAAGGACTGCCTGAATCGAATTAATTGAGGTTATAATGGAAATGATCGATGACAACTTTTAGAGATCGATCAGCCCAACAAATTGCATTGTCAAAAGCTATAAAATAGTCATGCTTTAGAATTCTTAAACTAATTGGGTTGGGTGTTCAGACAAACTTTTATACATTAGTCATCACTAATAAAAATGTTGATAATACATATATAGCAGGTTAACCAAATGGTAGGTTAATTATGTTGTTGATATAGGTAAATCTGTTATATTTTGAGCATAAGTAAGCTACTTTAGCTTAATTTATATATGGGTCCCACAAGCCTTTTAAAGTGGGCTCATATTGGAATGCATTCATCTTATAAAAGAGATTAATGTGTTGTATTAGTCAGCTCAAAATAATATTGTTTTGAATGAGAAATTGTAGTTTAAAATCACCTATTAGAAAATGGTTGAAGGCGATAGTCATCATTGTCTGATGCAGCGGAATATTGAAGACAAGCTCACCAACAACGAACAACCTTCCAAATCCCTGTTGACGTGTCACCAAGACAGTGCCAGGATAATAGGCATCCAAGTACTCGATCTTCGCAAAGAGAGAAACTTAGGAAAAAGAGGGAAAACTCTCAAATAAATTCTAATTAATTCATCAACTAGTTTGCCAAGACGGCTACAAGCATATTTATACTAAAACAAAGCTTAGAAACCCTAATACTGCAGAAATAGGGAAAAACTGAAATAAAAGGAAATTTGCCAAAAATGGAAATATGCGAAATAAAGATAAAATCTGAAAATATATTCCCTAAGGATCGCTACGGAATCAACGGTTCGTCAAACTGGCTTCTGTAGGGAAAGTAATTGGCAGGCGAAATCTTTCCATAAATAGCAAAATCACCAAATCAGAGGCCTAAACGAAGGAATTCGCCCAAAAAGTAGCGTATGTCACAGCTTTAGCTGTGAGTCTTGTTCGTCTCGCCGTTTCCATTCAAACCACCAATTTTCATGCAATTCCGTCACTGACGACTTTCGATCCTACTAAGCCGTTTTCTGATTTTATCCCAAAATCGCCCCTGAGCCCCAAATCTGTTTGGGCCCCTTTGTCATGTCCAGCTGATTCATAAAGTCTTGGGCTATAAGCCCAACCCGGTCTGCATCATCCTCCCCTGGTTGAAGAGAATTCGCCCTCGAATTCGCAATTTCATCATCCGAATTATCGCCATGATAATGAACTAAATGTTTAACATTAAACACATCATGTGTACGAATGTGACTGGACAGTTTCAACCCGATATGCATTGGGATTTATCTTCTCCACAATTTCCACCGGACCGATCTTTCTAGCAGCGAGTTTGTGGTACTCCCCTACAGAGAAACGATCTTTAGTTAACACCGCATAAACATAATCACCTTCCGCGAACTCCACCAACCTCCTCTTCCGATCAGCATCACGCTTATAATTGGCAGTGGCATCCTCAAGATGCTGATGAGTAGTCTAATGTATCTCATCTTCAGCCTTTCCATTAATGCGAGTCAAATCAGGGGTCGGATTCAAATCAAGAGGGGATCGCGGATTGTATCCATAGTTAACATAAAACTATTCGCTCAGGAAATCTTGACGTTGGCAACTGCACACGTATGGTTTGAAGTGGGAGGCGTGCCAGAAAGGTTGACCTTACACCGTTTCGAGGTAAAAGATTGGTTCGAAGTTAATCGAGCCAAGGTATTATAATCAGGCAATTGTGGGAATTCGGCTTTGCCTCAATGAAGAGGACTTTTAATTAATCAAATAAGGCAAAATAATTATAAATAACTCGAAATGTAACAAGTAAAGCAATAAATAAAATGTTTCGAAGAAACCACATAATCATATTATTACCTCCATTTCTGGTACAACAATTATACACTTCTGTTAAAGTCCTTCGAAGCAATATGATATAAAATGATAGAAGAGAGAAGGAGAAAGATTTTAGATGAAAAGGATAGAGAGATAAGGGAGAGAGATCTTAGACGAAAAGAAAGAGAGTATAGGATAAGAAAAGAATTTCTAAGTTAAGAGATACATTGAGGTGACGAGAGATAAAATAAAGATATGCATAAAGACGTGTGTCTTGTGAGGTCGTGGACCCTTTGCATGGAGAGTCCTTCCTCTATTTATAGACTTGAGATGTAACTACCTTCAGTTCGTATCAAATGAGGTGTTGACAAGTGTCAAGTGCTCCTGCATCTTGTTTGGAGTCCATGTGTACTGCTGTGATGGAGATTTGCTACATAATGATTGGTTTAAAGCTTCTGACTGTCCGTCTTCAACCCAATCTGGAACTTCCAATTTTCTGTAAAAACCCGTTTTCTGACTTAAATAAATGCTGCAAACTGATTTTAAATGTTTGAGAACGAAAATCTATCATTCTCTTATTAAAAACTACCAAAGCATATTTAAATATTCAAAAAATAACCACCTTTGGCGGTTATTTGATGTATTCTCTTATAAAGAACAATTAAAACATATTTAATATATAAAAAGTAACTGCTAAAGCAGTTATTAGCAGTTACTTGCTGCATTCTTTGATGGAAATACCTTTAAAATATGTTTAAATGTTCAAAAGGGAACCGCTATAGCAGTTTTTTGCGGTTATTTGAAGAGAACGTGGGGGGGGGATTCTGGTTTTTCTCCAGATTATTCACCTTAAAACTGACTTGGACATGTGTCCTTCATTAATTGGTAAGCCATTTAGCCAATTAAACTCATTCTTTAATTGGTTACAAGTCACTTTTTCATTGGCCAATTATTTTATGGTGTAAACAAAAACGGACTAAATTGGCTGCTACGATTAACAGAGCGGTTGTATGCAAACTCAGCCTAATATAGTCTTTGTTCCAATTCTTGCCAAGCATCGTAACAAATTACCCAAGGATCTATTAACTACCTCGGTCTGTCCATCAGTCTGGGGGTGGTATGCACTGCTAAAATCCAGTTTAGTGTTAACAAGTCGCCATAAACACCTCCAAAAATGACTCAGGAATTTAGAATCCTGATCTGAGACAATAGAGGATGGTAGTCCATGCAGACGATAAACCTCTCTGAAATATAGCTGGGCCACATGAACTGCATTTGTTGTCTTCTTGCAAGCTATGAAGTGGGCTATCTTCGAGAACCTGTCCACCTCCATAAAAATAGAGGCTGCGGACTTCATGTATATTAGTAGGCACAGGCCACTGTCTGATCGCCTCCACCTTGGACTCATCAACCGAAATTCCATCCTTGGAAACAACATATCCAAGGAACAACACTCTGTCCGTCATAAAGGAGCATTTGTGGACAGCAGCAATGAATTTCTCTTTCCGCAGAACTTCCAGAACCTGTTTTATGTGCTCAAGATGCAATATTGGATTAGCACTATAAATCAGGATATCATCAAAATAAATAACTACAAATTTTCCAATAAAATGACGAAAATCTGGTTCATCACACGCATAAAAGTGTCCAAACGGCATGACCAACCATTCATACAGCCCCTCACGAGTCTTGAAGGCGGTCTTCCATTCATCCCCTTCCCGAATCTGAATCTGATGATAACCACTCTTCAAGTCCAGTTTATTGAAAACAGTTGCTCCCCCCAATTGATCCAACAAATCATCTAATCGGGGAATAGGAAATCGGTTCTTCACAGTGATCTTATTAGTCGCCCGACTGTCCACACACATTCTCCACGTACCATCCTTCTTCGGAGTGAGTAAAGCCGGTACAGCGCAGGGACTCAGACTCTCCTGATATGGCCTTTATATAACAATTATTCTACTTGTCGTCTCAACTCCTTATGCTCACTAGGACTCATTCGGTAGTGTGGTCGATTGGGCAAAGCCGAACCAGGTACTAGATTGATCTGATGCTGGATGTCCCGTAACAGCGATAGTTCTACCGGGAGCTCCTCGGGGAACACATCTGTATACTGCTCAAGAAGATGTCGCACTGATTCAGGAACATCACTATTTTCTGTAGTACTCTCCTTCCCCAACAGCACATAAACTACTCGACTATTTTCCACCTCATCCATAAACCGATGCATGGACAGTAAGTTTGAACGCTTTTCCACCACTGGTTTAGGATCCACCTCCCGCTGGGGAAGCAGCATAATTCTCACGTTGTTATACATATAAACATTTTTTCGCCCATCATGTGATACACTCCGATCAAATTGCCACGGTCGCCCTAACAATAAGTGGCATGCATCCATCCGCACTACATCACACCAGATTTTGTCTCTATACGTAGGGCCAATAGAGAAAGACA
The DNA here is from genome assembly GCA_017140935.1 of Hamamelis virginiana. Taxonomy (NCBI): domain Eukaryota; kingdom Viridiplantae; phylum Streptophyta; class Magnoliopsida; order Saxifragales; family Hamamelidaceae; genus Hamamelis; species Hamamelis virginiana. The sequence continues at coordinate 18,686 of JAESVK010000249.1, forward strand.
CCAAACTGCGTTTTGATACAACCACATCTGTACCCTTCTTCAACCATGACAATTTGTAAGGTTTAGGATGTTGTTCTGTCACAAACCCCAATTTTTGAACAGCATCCTCAGTAATCACATTCTCACAGCTTCCTGAATCAATTACAAATTTACATACCTTTCCACAATAATGCATGTGGAATGAAAAATGTTATCACTCAGCCATCCCTCGCCTGCATCCTCCTTTGGTGTGAAACAGGCTCTCCGAACAACAAGTAGTTGTCCTTGGTCTCCCTCAACAAGCTCCTCGGTCGGACTATCCCCCTCTGCTGTGTCAAATTGTGGATCTCCTTCGACATCATACTGCTTGAATGTGAAAAGTGAAGTGCGCAAAAGATTCCCAAGCGTAGGAGTCCTAAGGTCGTCAAGCAATAAACTAGGGAGGTCCTAGGTCATATCCACAGGGAGTGGAATAGGTTCTAGTGATTTTTAGGTCATGCTATCCAATGAATATAAATAAAAGTGCAAAATATGGGTTGTTTGTTGAAGATGATTTTTGTGCCAAGTTAATGGCAATGTGAGTATGAAAAACCTTGTAAAATAAGAAGATGGATCCTATGGTTTCATCCCTTCCAAACCTATAGCAAATGCATTCTCTCTCAATACACACTCAAGATTCCATTTGACCTATGGTCTTGAGTGAAGGATTTAGCAATATGAGTTCTTAAAATAAGAGACAAATGATGGAATGTAGTTCTCCACTCTCTTGGGCATTTTCACAAACGAGTAGAATACATATGTGCTCATTAATCCAAACACAACAACTTACTGGTTGTATTTAGGTCATGAATATGATTCTACAAGGGTTCACAAGATGAGAGAGTGAGAGAACAACATTTCGTTTGACATTGAAGCTTTCAAAATGAGAGAAATACACTTACTTAGGGTTTGGAGAGGGATTCCACCATAGAATTCACCTTTAATGCTCAGCTAGCCATGAAATGCAAGTAATAACACAAAACAAGAGAAATAAATGCCAAGAGCAAGCAATAAATGCTATCACTAGATTAATAAACTTAAAGGTAGCTTACAACTTGAGATAAAAAGAGTACAAATGACTTAGACTAAGCTTACAAAGGATGAACAACAAGAGAATAAAGGAAAACTAACCTAAACTACAAAGAAAACATCAAAAACACAAAAAAACCTAGGTTAAACTAAGAGCTAACTAAGAACTATTCTAAGAACAACTTGAGGACCCCTACTCAGCTCAAAACTTAGGCTTAAATACCCCCTCTTAGGGTTACAAGACATGAGGAACGAAATCCCTAAAAAGCCCCTAGCTTGAGATGCAAAAACACGGCCAAAAAGTGTTTCGCGACTTTTATTACCGGTAATGAAAATCCATTACCGGTAATAAACTGCACTGCCTCCTGAAATGCTGAAATCTGCCATCTATTACCGATAATCAATTTCCATTACCGGTAATAGATTCTCAAAACTGAAAAATCATTCTTTTTAGCTTCCCATTGCAGAAAATGCATACATCCTCTCGATCCTTCCACCAATGAAAGTTGATTTGAGACTTTTAAGTCACGCGGGCGGATCTCATGGCTTCATTTGGCATAAAATGACCTATAAAAGACGAGACAAAGAAGCCGCTTAACCTGCAAGAGACAAAAACAGAGAAAAACATAAAAACACCTAATCCTAACATTTATGAGAGTAAAAGATAATTAAAAA
>JAESVK010000250.1:0-12153 GCA_017140935.1 Hamamelis virginiana
GCTCTGATGGACCGGCGGTCTCAGCACGTGGCCTCTTCGGCCTAGCAGCCATACTCCTAGCAAGTGTAGTCGGGGTGATAGGACCCTCGCCCCATCGCAGTGGCTCATCGGAGACAACACCCGCACCCAATGCAAATGCTGTAATCATCTGGGGGTACGGCATGTTGCTCCGTGGCTGAGTGGCGATGAAAGTGCGTATCTCGCTGAAGATCAACGCCGCGATATCCATGGGGTGGTCGCTCAGAAACTCCAGCAATAGCCTCACTGACTCCACTGGTATCTGTGAATCTGTGCCTCTAGCCCGCAGATTGCAGTAAAGCAGCTTGTTCATAGCTGCGTATGATGGATGCATGTTCCCGGTCGTAAAGTACATACCGTCGAATAAACTCCGGTCCACACACACCGCATCAGCACACTGACTCTCAGTCAGCTCAAGATAAGTGCTCTCTGCCGCTGTCTCGCGTGGACGCTCGCACCCCAGATAGGTAGCGATGTCGTCTATGGTGAATCTGACAGTGCGGCCCCCCAACCTCTGCCTGGAGTGTCTCGGGCTGATCCTCGGCTGTGTGTGCTGTGGTGTAGAACTGGCGCACCACACTAGCCATATACCCGGCTCCCTTCCTTAGCCAGGTGCTGAGGTGTCTATCCTGAAGGAGCTCCACCAGTAGGCCCTCGTATCGGAAGGCCTTCGGATCCACGTACCTCTCGACATTGAAGTTCCGCGACGAGAGGATCACTGGCCAGTATCTAGCAGCTCGCCGGGTCGGTACTCTCCTCGACCCGGTCTCGGTCTCGGCATAGCTCTCGAAGTCGCGAGACATGCGCGGCTCGCCTGTCTCGCCAATATCGGGCTGCTCAAAAATGTACTCCTCCTCCACGAACTGTGAACCGGATGGAGGAGCACTCTCTCGTGGCTGCTGGGCTGAAGACTGACCCCTAGCAGATGGTCTCTGCACTGGCACAGGCTGCCACTCAGAATCTGAACTGTCGGGAGAGTCTGGCTGTAAGCTCTGGGCCTTGCCTCGCCCAGAATCGGTGGACCTCCTCTGACTCGGCTGTGCCGGCTCCTGGAAGGATACGCCCTTCCTGCCGGTGGTCTTCTGGCGAACCATAGCTCTGTACAACATTTTTAGAACCACACGGCAGTAGATAGGAACATAGTCAGTAGTAGAATTTTTTTCAGAGGTACTCAAATATATATTTTTTTTAATAATAATCAATACACAACACAGCCAACTCATTTAACCCACATGATAATTCTTTTTTTAAATCCTATCACAAACTTCAGGACTTGCCTAACATCCAGGCTATATTCAATAACTCTTTTAATCACATGCATCAATGCATGCATGCCCATGCATGCCATGCATTCCCATGAATTGCCTAACATCCAGGCTTATTTCCACAGATCCACAATTCCACAGATTCAGAATTCCACAGATTCAGTGTAACAATCATACAAGGACAAGTTTCATTATTTCTCTAAACTTAAAAACCTAACACACTATTCTAACTTTTTACATGCAAAAAAAATCACGTAAACTAAGTCATGCTATGATAATTTACACAAAATTAAGCCATTTTAAGGAAAATTCAAGAATTTAGAATATGAACGGGTACTCACGTAGTATGGAAGGTGAAAGAAGTCGCTGAACCACTATCCTCGCCAAAAATGCGACTCAAGTGCAAAAAAGGTGACCGAATGGAACGCAGCTAACGCGAAAACTGATCGGTCAGAAATGTGATATACTGCGCGAGGATCGCTATGGAATCGATCCTGCGCGAAATGGAGGCCTGGGGTGGTCGGAAAGTGAGTTTGAAGGTGAAGGGTCACGGCGGCAATGGAGGTTTTCAGGCGGAAATGGATGAAATGCGAAGAGTTTCACGCGGGAAATGGACTTAAAGGTCACTTCTTCGCGATCTCTATCGATAGCGCACTGGCGCTATCGATAGCCAGTGTAATCTGCCCGCAGTTATATTTTTTTTTTGAATTTTTCATATCTTCTATCGATAGCGATAGCCCGCTATCGATAGACAGGGTCAAAAGTTGACTTTTTCAAAAACTTGGCTTTATTTTGACTAAATCATCATACTAACTCCTCTATACACTATTTAAATGCATAAAAGACACATCGTCACCCATGGCTTGCTAAGTTATCGAAAAAATTGGCAACTTGTCGGCTCAAAATTGGGTACTACGGGGGTCCTAAACTCTAACAATAATTAACACGGCTCAAAAACTCGAAAGAAATGGCCTTAAATCATTTTTCAAAAATGTGCACAATATTCTCAATTGATTAACAAGTTATTCGCATTCTAACATACGCATAAATTGAACATTTATGCACAATATAACAGGAAAGCAATAACCAAGGATTGATAGGATGAATATTTGAGTCCCACAAAAGATCGAATGGTTCAAAATTTGCTTTAATTGTCATAAGTCTCCACTTTATAACAGGTTTTATCAAATACTCAAATTGCCAAGTATAAAGATTTAAACCAAGTTCGTGCATGTGCGAGATTGAATAAAGGCTAATCACAGTAAAGTTATCAATTAATGTATAGAAATTAGACAACTAGAATTGATATAAATGAAAGAATAAACTCACATTGGAACACATGTTTATTTATCAAATTCTATACAAAATTTTTTTTAAATAAATCACACTGGGTTAACATGTACACAAGAATGATAAACAATGAATAATGAATTATTATGTATATACAAATTAAATGAACCAATAAATAAATTAATCATGTATAAATGCATAATCATATTAACAGAATATACAAACCCTCCCCAACTAGAAGTAAACATTGTCCTCAATGTTTGACCAAATGTTACGACTAGAAGAATGCATGAACAAGGGAATGGGTGGGTGGGACTAAGTTTAACGTCTTCAGCTAGACGAGAAATTCCTCATTTAATCAAACTGGTAGGTTGGGTCTTCCAAACTGACAGACTCAATTACCAAACCATCCTGCATGCCCTCACTATCGGTAATACCCTCGATAAAAGGCTTAAGCCTTTGTCCATTCACAAAGAAGGACACACCAGTACGAGGGTTTTGAATTTCTACAGCACCGTGAGGAGTAACTCTAGTTACTACAAAAGGTCCATCCCAACGAGATCGAAGCTTACCAGGAAATAGCCTTAATTTAGAGTTAAACAGCCACACCTTCTGATTTGGTTCAAAAGATTTTCTGTTGATGTGTCTGTCATGAAACTCTTTCATTTTGGCTTTAGCAATTTTGGAATTCTCGTAAGCCTCACTCCTAATCTCTTCGAGCTCATTTAACTGAAGCTTGCGGTGAGAACCCGCTTCCTTCATTTCAAAGTTAAATTTCCTAATGGCCCAAAGTGCTTTATGCTCTAACTCGACCGGGAGATGACACGGTTTGCCATAGACTAGACGGTACGGAGACATACCAATAGGGGTTTTAAAAGCAGTCCTATAGGCCCACAATGCGTCAGTTAAACGCAATGACCAATCCTTTCGATCAGGCCTGACAGTTTTCTCTAAGATATGCTTAATTTCCCTATTCGAAACCTCCACTTGCCCGCTAGTCTGAGGATGGTAAGGGGTTGCAACCTTGTGAGTAATAGAATATTTAGCTACGAGATTTGCAAAGGGTCGGTTATTAAAATGTGACCCTCCATCACTGATGATGGCCCTTGGAAACCCAAACCTAGAGAAAATGTTCTCTTGGAGGAAATTCAATACCACCTTGTGGTCATTGGTCTTAGTGGCTATGGCTTCTACCCATTTGGACACATAATCTACAGCCACTAAGATATATTCAAAGCCATGCGAAATAGGAAAAGGTCCCATGAAGTCGATGCCCCAAACATCGAAAATTTCGACGATCAAAATAGGGTTAAGAGGCATCATATCCCTTCTAGACATAGAACCCATTCTTTGGCAGTTTTGGCAGGACTTACAGAAGTCCAATGCATCTTTGAATAGTGTGGGCCAGAAGAACCCACACTGCAAGACTTTAGCGGCAGTCTTTTTCCCGCTAAAGTGTCCTCCACATGCTAGAGTGTGACAGAACTTCAAAACGTCTTGCATCTCACCCTCAGGAATACACCTACGTATGACCTGGTCAGCACAGTACTTAAACAAGAGAGGATCTTCCCAATAATATGTTAGATATGTGCCCTAAAACCAATTGTTCTGTTGAGTTTAGGGTTTTATATTTCATTATTATATCTTGTATGGATCTTTATTCATTTATGATATGGCTATTTTTATCATGTAAACTTGTGTTTAATTACTGTTCATAATAAAGTCCTTGGATAGTATGATAGAGAGTTATATCTCAAGTGTTGAGATAGAGAGACTTATAACTCTCAAGTACTTCTATCCTAAACTGGTTCCTGATCATAGGTTTATATATTTGGACAATTATAAACCGTTAAGATTAGCTCAGGTTTTACTAGCTCCATGGGAGGATGGTGAGTCTCGAACCATCTGTGTAGAGACACTATAGTAAACCTGTGGGTGCTTGTTAGAGAACAGGTACACTGAACGTGACCAATTTGAGTACAGCTTATGGAATTCTATTTGTATGTCAAAGGCTGCTCATGTGTATAGTCACAGTTGTAATCCTTAGACTTGAGACACCACTTGTTATCTTATATATGAATTGCTAGAGTTTGATAGTATCTCGTACACCCTTAATCACAAGGATGTAATCGGTGCTCATTGACCCTAGTGAGTTATGTATGAAGATAGGTGAGTGTGCAATAGAGGATCACCACCCTTAATAAGAAAGGGCGAATGTCTTAGTTAGTTCACAGTTACTATCTCAATGGAGTCTTTGGCCAAAGCAGAAGGTTGCCAAGAAAAGTGTTTCAAGGGCATACCTAATTGAGATTATAATCTGGTGAATTAGTAACGCATGATTAAGTTAGGGTTTGACATGAATCCATACCCAACTAACTTAATCGAGACATTGTTTGGTGAGGGATTATTTATAGCACGAAGGGTTCATTTACACGTTCGTATATTCACCCACACCTAGGGTACGTCATGACATATTGCTAGATGTCACTCATGACTAGTGAAGGCCTAATGATAAGGGTTATCATTGAGGGCAAAATTGGAATTGTTCCAATAGAACCTAAAAATAGAAAGTTTCTATTTTGGGCGACATTGAGATGTCCCCTGCCACTACTAGGTTGGGATGAACCCAATGGGTCACACACATGAGAACATAAGTGAGGTTGTTAAACTTGTGAGAGGGTTACATTCTAATTGATATATGTTTGGTTTTAATTAATTAAGGGTTAATTAATTAATAACCAAAAGGATATCTAATTCAAGAATGGGAATAACCTAAATAGGGTTAATGGTCATGCTAGCACTAGTAACCAAACACCCTAAGAAGAGGAGGGGCTTATTTAAAGAGAGTGAACCCTAGCTTTCAATCAAGCATGCATCTCATTCTCTCTCTCATGAATGCCGCCCCTCTCTCTCTCTCCCTCTCCATGCTTGTCTTTTTCAAGGGTTGAAAAATTCAAGAAGGTTTAGCGACTCTTGTGTTCGTGTGGACGTTCATTGGAGGCCACCATACTTTTGGGGCTCGAGGATTGAGCGAGGACGATCGTCAAAGGAAGAGAATATCGCGAAGGAACAAATCAATGTAAGCTTTACTTTAATGTTTTTAATTTAAAGTTGATTCGATTCATCGATTAAGTGATTTCATGGTTGAATACAAAGGAAAATTTTTAAAAACCTACCTTCCGCTGCGTTCCTTGTTTGTATTCTTTCATAATAATATTTTATTTGCGAAAAGAACCGATCCTTCTCTTGTTTCGACCAAAGCGATGGTACAAGGCCTGTGGCATGATAGTTCACTATATGAACATACCAGGGTAAGGTGGAATGAGTGACGGCAAAAAGCTGCTCATCAGGGAAAGAATCCCTAATAGGCGTAGGGTCACTCTCTTCTTTAACTACAATCCTAGAGAGGTGGTCAGCAACGACATTCTCAGACCCTTTCTTATCCCTAATCTCAAAATCAAATTCTTGCAATAAGAGAATCCACCTAATCAGCTTAGGCTTAGTCTCTTTTTTAGAGAGTAGGTACCGCAAGGCGGCATGGTCTGAGTACACAATAGTCTTCGATCCCCAAAGATAGGATCGGAATTTATCTAAAGCAAAAACTACTGCAAGCATCTCTTTCTCAGTCGTAGTGTAATTTAACTGAGCTTCATTCAATGTTTTGCTTGCGTAGTAAATAACAAAAGGGGCCTTATCTACCCTCTGACCCAACACCGCCCCCACAGCATAATCGGAGGCATCACACATAAGCTCGAAAGGAAGTGACCAATCAGGAGCTCGCATGATCGGTGCCGAAATCAACATTAAGCGCAGTTTATTGAAGGACTCTATACAGGCTTTATCAAAGTTAAATTCTACATCCTTAGCTAGCAGATTACACATTGGTTTTGCTATTTTGCTAAAGTCCTTTATGAAACGCCTGTAAAATCCTGCATGTCCAAGGAAGGACCGGATCTGCCTAACAGTAGTAGGAGGAGGTAGTTTTGCAATTAAGTCTACCTTAGCTTTGTCTACCTCTATCCCCCTACTAGAAATGATATGCCCGAGCACAATGCCCTCACGAACCATAAAATGGCTCTTCTCCCAACTTAAAACAAGATTTGTCTCACAACATCTCTTAAGCACTTTTGAGAGATTAGAGAGGCATTCATCAAAAGAAGGACCGAAAACAGAAAAGTCATCCATAAACACTTCCAGATAGTCTCCTATCATATCAGAAAAGATAGAAGTCATACACCTTTGGAACGTGCTCGGGGCATTGCATAAGCCAAAAGACATACGCCTAAATGCAAATGTCCCGAATGGACAGGTAAACGTTGTTTTCTCCTGATCCTCGGGGTAAACCGCTATTTGGTTATACCCTGAATAGCCATCTAGGAAGCAATAAAAGCTCTGCCCGGATAATCTCTCTAAAATTTGATCAATATAAGGCAGAGGGAAGTGGTCTTTCCTAGTCTTGGAATTTAATTTCCTATAGTCTATACAGACTCTCCAACCAGTGGTAGCTCTTGTAGGGACTAGAATGCCCTCCTCATTAGCTATCACTGTTATCCCAGACTTCTTAGGAACCAGTTGAGTAGGGGAAACCCACTCACTATCTGAAATGGGGTAAATGATACCCGCATCCAGTAGTTTCAACACTTCCTTCTTAACTACTTCCTTCATATTTGGATTTAATTTACGTTGGGCATCTCTAGAAGGATTCATACCTTCCTCTAGGTGAATACGGTGCTGGCAGATTGATGGGTCTATACCCTTTATATCAGCAACCGACCATCCTATGGCTATTCTGTGCTCTTTCAAAATGGATAACAACTTATCTTCCTGTTCTAAGTTTAATGCAGATGAAATTATAACAGGCAAGGTGTCACTATCACCCAAAAATGCATACTTGAGATTAGCCGGCAGAGGCTTTAACTCAAGTTGCGGCGGAGACTCAAAAGACGTAGGAGAAGGGGCACTGGCAATAGACGGAAGTGGCTCAACCCTAGGTCTCCATGGCAATTTTTCTACAGAGGAGGCAGAATCTAAGACAAGATTTACCTCCATAAACGAGTGCTCCAAATCATGGTCCTCGAACCCAAAGTAATTTAAACATGTTTCTAACGGGTCCTTGGAAAGAAGATACGGTGTAGCTTCCTCTACCACCGTATCAATGATGTCGACAAAAGAACAATCCTCAAAGTTATGAGGTTGATTAGCTGCACTATAAACCTGCAACCTGGTTTTCATGTTACCAAAAGACACCTTCATAATGCCAGTCCTACAATGAAGGACTGCATTAGCAGTTGCTAGAAGAGGTCGTCCTATTATAACAGGGATTTGGGGCCTAGTGACATCAACAGGCTCCATATCTAGGACAATAAAATCTGCAGGAAAGACAAACGAATCTATCTTAACCAAAACATCCTGCAGTATACCTCTAGGTACCTTTGTGGACCTATCTGCAAATTGAAGAATAGTAGGTGTGGTTTGGAGTGTTCCAAGCTCCATTTTGGCGTAAATTGAATATGGAAGAATATTCACACTTGCGCCAAAATCAACTAACGCTCTATCAATGAAATGGCTTCCTAAGAAGCAAGGTATAGTTGGTGTTCCAGGATCTTTTCTCTTAATTGGGGCTTGGAATTGACACACAGCACTAGCAATGTCAACTGGAGCTATGGTTTTAGATAAATGCACTCGCTCCTTGCGTTGCTGTGTGCACATTTCCTTCAAAAATTTGGCATACGAAGGAATCTGTTTTATGGCATCTAGCAGAGGTAAATTAATATGAACGCTTTTAAACACCTCTAACATATCCGACATGCTGGCCCCTTTCTTCGCTCTCCTCTCAGGCGCAATCAGCGCGGATGGAAATGGGGCTTTCGGTACATACGATGCCACTGGATTGTCTATAGCTGCGGGAAAGTTATCCCTCGAAGCTTCAGACTCTGTTTCTTTTGCAGGTTCTTTCTCTATCTCTCTCTCTTTCTCTCTCTCTTTCTCTCTCTCTTTCTCCCTCTCTATCTCTTTCTCTTTCTCTCCCACTCTATTATCTACCACCTTCCCACTACGCAAGACTGAAACAGCCTTAACTTCCTCATTAATATGTGGGTTCTGAGAAGTGGAACTCTTAGCTACAAAAGCTCCCTTGGGATTGGCAACAGCCTGACTCGGGAATTTCCCTTCCTCTCTGCGACTAAATGAAGCCGCTAGTTGACCCATTTGGGTTTCTAACTTTGAAATGGATTGGGAATGGGAATGAGTGAGTTGGGCTGAAGCCTCTAGGCTTTTCAGGGTAGCTAAGACTTGTTCCTCAAAACCAGGAGTTCTATGAGGTTGTGGTGGTGGTTGAGTCACAGCTTGACTCTGATATTGGGGTGCAGGTGCTTGGGGAGCACCATAACTGGGGTACTGGGATTGCATCAATGGTGGTCTATAGGGTTGATTGATAGCAGGGTTACTGCTATATGGGGGTCTTGCAGGCTGACTAGGATTGGATCCTCTAGACTGGCTAGACCACTGAAAATTGGGGTGAGTCTTCCACCCAGGGTTGTACGTATTAGAATACGGGTCATTCCTAGGTGGTGCATATCCTTGAGCAGCATTAACCTGCTCTTGGACAAACTCAGGGTACTGGCCTGCCATAGGACAATATGGGGTCTCGTGAGTGGGGTCAGTGCAAATATTGCACACCAAGTTAACAGGTTTCACATGGGCTTTTGAAGATTGCCCTTGTGCCGCGATTAATTGGTCAAGCTTTTGAGACAGAGCCTCAACTTGCTTATTTGCCAAAACTTGTGTGTCCACATCATAAATACCGGCCTTTTTGGGAGGCGGTTTCTTTGCTAACACATCGTCACGGTTACCTAAAGACATTGAGGCCATGTGGAACGAGTCCTCGCTCAATGCTTCAAATAATGCCCACATTTCATCCTCACCTTTACTTAAAATGGCTCCCCCACAGGCAGATTTCACTGTCTGCGTGTCACCCTCTGTTAAACCTCTAACAAAAGACTCAATGATTTGCCACTTTGGTACATCGTGATGGGGGCATAATCTAAGGAGTTCCTTCATTCTTTCCCAGGCTTCGTGGAAAGATTCCTGTTCATGTTGGACGAAGTTGGTTATACCTCGTCGCATCTGATGTGTTTTACCGACAGAGTAAAATCTAGACAGGAATAGCTTTTGAAGCTGTTCCCAAGTTGTGATAGGGACAGGGGTTTGGAGAGTACAAAGCCAGTGTTTGGCCTTATCTTTCAAAGAAAACGGGAATAAGAACAATTTCAGGGATTCTGGATGGAACCCCTGAATTCTGATAGTAGAACAAATTCCTAAGAATTCCTGCAAATGGTCGTATGGGTTCTCTCTATCTAACCCATAGAACGTAGGAAGCATCTGAATGGTAGCATGCTTAATCTCATAGATGAGATTCTCTATGTGTGGAATTTGGATACAGGAGGGTGGATTAAAACTATTGGGCATGAAGTGATCCCTCAAAGTTTTAAGACCTGGTGGTGGTTGAATATTATCCGCTGGTAACATGGCAGTGTGTGCAGATGATTCAGCCATTTCAAATTGTTGCGAAGGTACCGACTCACTAGACTGACTTTGAGAAGCCTTAACAGCTCTCAGAGTTCTTTCAATTTCTGAATCTAAAGGGATTACGTTAAATGACAACGACCTTCTACCCCGCATATAATTGGTCTCCACAGGAAATCACGGAATTACAATAAACAAATTGTGAGCAGGTAATATTGAGCTTTTAATTTGTTATTTTAAGCGCGCGGGAGTGAAGCTCCCAATTCCGGATTTCAGCCACCTGTCGTTAGAGAAGAAAGAATAATGAATAAAAAATGATAATTATAATATTTAGATGTTAACAGTATAAAGAATGTATATGTAGTAATATGAACAGTATTTAATATTTACTACTTAAATTAAATCCCAAAAATTCTTTATGAATAAACCGTAATCCCCGGCAACGGCGCCAAAATTTGATCGACTCAGACGACGAGGGAGATTATTCCCCGTCAGTGATCAGAATTAATAATTTATAAACCGCGTGACAATTAATCTCAATTCGATTGTGACTAGTGAGCACGGGTGTCGAACCACTGGGAAGTGCAGGTTTATATTAAAAAGACTCTTTGGAATCAATTCAAGCGGAAAGAATATTATCAATTAAATTGGTTGGTGGTAACTGCTCCGATTGGGTCGAAGCGAAAACAAAGTAATTTTAATTAAAGCTTAGTAAAAATGCAGTTAAGTTGGTGGAATGAGCGGAACTTGGGTGAGAAGTCCATTTGAATATCAATTAAACAATTTATGTTTATAAAATCCACACTATAGTAATTATGTATGGTGGTTCTTCCAACTACAAGAAGGAAGTCCCAAAAAGATTATGAATACAGGACCGGCAAGTTTATCCCCGAAAAGAATGGAATATCGCTATCCACCTTAAATGAGGAATAAAGCATGCGGGTTTGTATTCATACCAATAAGAACCATTGCATAATTATATAATTGCAATCACAGATGTACAATTATATGATATTATATTCGGCAATAGTGTGCGGTAAAACCTTCACAACTATGCAATCACATAATACAAATAGAGGGATGTTTATAAAATAGGATTGTAAAATGATATTCAATTTCATCCTCACCCAAGCTTGGAGTATTAGCTACACATCACTGGAGGAGAATATCCTTTATCCAGGCAAGCTTTAAGGGGTCACGGGATGGAAAAGACAGTAAAAGCGGTAATTAAATGACTGAATAAATAAAGAAAATGGCAGAAATAAATAAAGAAAATGGCGTAAGTAAATAAAGAAAAGTGACTGAAGTAAATAAAGAAAAGAAAAGACTTAAGTAAATAAAGAAAAAGACAGGAAAAGTAAAGAACAGTTCTCAAGTGAGAACTGTGCCATGCATAAAAAGGAAAATAGCAGAATCGGAAATTATTGAATTTAAAGACTTAATCGGATAGAACAATCCTCAAGTGAGAATTGAGCCAGGCATTGTAAAGAAAAATTGCAGAATTGGAAATAGCTGAAAATTGAGACTACCGATTGAAATGCGAAAATAAACTGTAACTTGAATTAAAATTAGCAGAGTAATGATTCAGAGCATAAGTCATGAACCCTCGAAACGTCGTCGTTACACTTCTATTTATAGAAGGAAAAGGTAAAAGACGTAAATGCCCTCAAAATATCCCAAAATATCCTAGACTCTCGCAGCCGACCTTGGCTATCGATAGCGAAGGTTCGCTATCGATAGAGGTGCTATCGATAGCGAATCTTGGCTATCGATAGTCAAGGTCAAATATTTGACTTTCTTGCAGTTTTTCAACGTCTGATCTTTTAGTACTTCCCCCGGCTGCTGTGGATCTTTATCGGACGTTCCTTTGATTCGAGATGCTTTTCAGGGCTTCATCGATGACGGCTTTATTCAATGAAATCTGCACATATTTCTTGAAACAGAGTTTTAAACCTAATTGTACAGATATTTATATATAACACTATTTATTAAACAATTAATTATATAAGAGAACAAAGTAATACCCTAGTTGAATGGTATGATTGGGGTACAATCA
>JAESVK010000254.1:0-32629 GCA_017140935.1 Hamamelis virginiana
TAGCAGCACTAGATGGAAGAAGAAGGATCATTTGAAAGTACATATTATTGTACATAATCTCAAAATTGATGTGTTAGTATTGAACATGACATATACAGGCTGTGTCGAGGTTATATCGTGTATTCATCTTTCCTCCATAAAGCTGGTATAAGGCAATCCATTTTATGATTTTTTAACAGACTAGAAGAACCTGCAGATCGCCAGCATATTCATATTTCCGGTGTCGAGTTCCTTGCTAGGTGTTCAGAAAATTTTTCACCAGTCCAAGAATCTCATAAATCAGCAATCTGTCACTCCCAATTGATTCTTTCCACATAATTTTTCTTCTTCCCATTCTCTTAGTTGGAACTCTTCTCTTCAAGCTTACGAGTTTTGGGAGGTTTGTGCTGGCTGCACACTAATGATCAGTTTATCTGAGAGTTAATCCACGATTTTCTCCCCAGTTGAAAAGAGGTTCCAGATCACGGTCCCGACTAAATAGAGCCCAACTGAAACCTTGAAGACGTCGTCCCAAGAACCTGAGAATTATCAATGTAGAGAGGTGAAAACAAGTATAGGAATCAGCAAATGTAAGCTCATCTCTCACAATGTAGCCTTAGGTTGAGGTAGAGATACACATAGCACATCACTATATTGCCAAAAGCATAGTTATTAGAACCGAACTGGCCACTGACCCATTTAGGTGGCTGGGTTCTGGGTCAACCAGTTTTAACTGCTGGTTAGCCCAGTTATCCCCATCTGGGTTGCAAATAATTAAACATCAAAAGTACTAAATTTTTGTGGAACTGGTTGGTTAGTGTGTTCCTTATATTATAAGAGTTCTATTGTGTAACCCGAACTGGTTGATTGTCGGCCACTGGTTCAATGGTCTAACCAGACAGACTAGTCCGAGTCTGACAACTATGCTGCCAACAGGGTATCAACTTCCAACTGGGGTAAAAGTTCCTCATTGGGACTTGATCTGGAAAGGAGTGCAGAAAGGATAACACCAGGCCATTAGGACTGTTGTGAGTCTACAAATAGCTTCCAACCAGACACGGGAGTCGACAGATGGCTAGCAATAGACATTGCTATAGAGATCTTGTCATCAGAAAGTGATTAAAGCCGCTATAGAGTATGGGCCATTGTCAACTGAACATTCTGCTCCAGCAGCCTAGCAAGGTCTGCGAAGTGGCAGGTTCATACTCTAACAGTTTCTAATAAATCATTTCTAATGAATATGGATTGCCGTTATGTTCATGCATATATCAACTACAGTTGGGTAGTGAACTAGTTCTACACTAGGTCGTTCCTCTGCCTAATTTTTTATGATCCAGGAACTGAAATCTAAACTTTTATTGAATCTTCAGATGATATATCATATATTCCTATATTTGATTATTACCAGTTATAAAATAAGATCGTACCATGTTGCAAGATGTAACCAGTTGCTGCCGTTCCAAAGACGCCTGCCAGTACTCCAGCAGTATTGGATAGACCAAGTAGTACTCCCTGAAAAAAAAAAAAAGTAAACATGTCACTCTTTTTCCTTGCAAGGAAAGAGATTAAAGTAGTGACAGAACTACCACAACACCCATATTGGTGGAGGTTTCAAAATTTAAATACCATAAGAAGGGCATCAATTGGCAGTTGATCAATGTGCCATTGTTAGTATGGCAATACGAAGTTTATGCCCATTATTCAAACCCCCGAGATGAGCATCCCATGGTATTGAAATATGCATGAATTAACAGGGTCTAGGAATTCAACAACATTTAAAGAATACTTACAGAATATCGAGGGGCAATATCTTGATGGTTCGAATATAGACCAGACTGAGAGAATGCATCAGTTCCCTATTTTTGGGGAAAACAAGATGTTAAATATGGTTAGGTAGAATGTAACTAGTAGATCTAAACCCACAATCTAAAAACTATTTCAACAAGGGGGAATGAAAAAAAAAAAAAAAGTTGACATACATAAATTAAATATACATATATATCACACACACACACACACACACAAAATCAGAACTTTTCAATGTCCGGACAACTCATATAAAGGGTAGAACTAGTATTGTAATACAGCAAAGTGATATATGTTAGCCACAACAAAAGTACATATATTATGTATATATGAAGTATAGAGTTACCAAAAAGATTCAAATCTACAGACAGAGGCATAATTTCTCCTCTTGGTGGGATTGGTTCTAGAAGAGGTATGCAAATGTAAAGGAACATGTGAATTTATATAAGTTACAAGTTCTGTGAATCCCTTCTGAGTAAGAATAGGATTCTGGGAAAGTAAAAAGAGGACACTTGTATCAACAAATAGTGAAAGCATACAAAAATTGTAAAACAATAGATCACTACAAATATCCAACATCTCTCCAGAGTATGAAGTTCAAAAGGATTAGAAGGGGAAAAAAATAGGACGAAGTAAGCAAAGGGATCTAAATCCCCAGGATGTAGAATTTGTTACAGCAGTCCAAATATTGCTGATATGGGTATTAAACTTCCATGAGATAATCTCTAGGGTTTGAAATTACTTTAACAAAAGGTTAATTATTCAAGCTAGAATTAAATCCCTCTTTACATTTCAATACTTAGTAAAGAAGCAAACCTGACTGCATGCCATGCACAGAACTGCCATTGCAGGAGAATTCACGTGGCTCAACTGAGTTAGAAAGAAAGCAGGGCCAAGAAATCCAATTGACTGCATGATCTGCAAGGATGTATTGAACAAGGTATATTAGCAATACAGATGCTTGAACTAACAAAACTTTACCGAATGCTATCCTAACTAAAAGAACCTAGCTTAAAAAAAACGAAACGAAAAGAAAAAAAAAGAATACAATAACTCAAAGTGGAAAATTTGAAAGCAACAAGAGGTGAACCAAGCTTTGTTCACCTCAATTTCTTATGCCATTTACAATTTGAAAGCAATTTTGAAAAAAAAAAAATTCATGAAAGTAAAGCATGCCTACCATTGACATATGAAAAGAAGATACACATTTTCTATAGAGAAACAAGGGCAATATTGATATAAAGTAGCATTGGAAAATTTTATATTTATGTAAACTACTAGATAATGCATCCTGTACAATATACAATTATATATATAAGAAATATGAAAATGAGTGATACCTTGCGAACCGTGGTAACAGATAAACCTTTGCTTACAAGTGTGTCTGCAATCCAACCTCCAAGATTTGCGGAAAATGCCATTGTAAGCCAGGGCAAAACGCAAAAAAGCCCAGACTCCGTAAGATTAAACTTCAGGACCTATGGTGTAATTGAATGAGAAAAAAAAAATGTTCCTTAGCCAATACTACTATGGCAACCACTGATGTTTTTTTTTCTGAGATGTCAAGAAGATTACTTAAATCGGACAAAAATTGTATGACAAAGTGGAATTATAATTTGATACAAAGTGCAGTACTATTTTCCAACATCATTGCTAGCAAAAATTGGTAAGCAGAAACTCATAGCTTAAGTAGCATTATTGTCCAACTAAAAGCAACAACAGACTGTAAACTAGAATTAAAAACAATACAGAACACGATGCTTGAAACTTGAACTGCAAATAATACATACTAACAAGCATACTTATATGGTTTCAGAATCCTCTATATCACAAATTAAAAGCACAAGAAAATCACCATCCAGAAGATATTAAGCTTGCTTAGGAGTTTTGTCAAAAAAACAAAAAATCCTTGCTTAGGACAATTGGTGACAATGCCCATGACTTACCTAAAACCAAAAGTTCTGGGATCGGCCATCAAATTATTGAGGAAAATTTTATTTTCTACTAGTGTCTAGCTTTTGTTCCAGCATTCACAATAGCACTGTTAGTTGTATCCTGAATTCCTCTCCAGTCTACTATTTATGTCGACCTTCCAGATGCAGTTTATTTGTTACTGACTCTTCTATGTGTACACTAACAGTGAAATAATGATCCTTTTTGAAAATTATGCATACCAGAAATCAACATTCCTAGAAGATGAAGGCACGTGGACTGTCTATAAGTTCCCACAGCCCCAAATAATAGGAGCTTACATCATGACGAGAATGCAAAGACTTACTTGGTTGTAGTATGTTGGCATCCATGTAAGAAGAATAAATGTCCCCCAATTGTGACAGAAGTGACACACTATTAGGGCCCATACAGGTGGCTTTGACAAGATTAATCTCCAAGGTATTGTTTTAACAGGTTCCTTCGAAACACTGCTGGTAAGAATAAACTTCTTTTCTTCAGGCCGAAGTTCAGGATCTTCAAGAGGTGAACTCTGTGCCTACAGTGACAACTCCCAGATAGAAGGAAAAGATAAATTAACAATAAGCAAGTAAATAATCATGCATGTATAGAAGACCAATTAAATCAGTAAAATTTAATTCTCCTAAACAGACAATTCAAAACTTACTAACCAAAATTACGATTTATCAGACATACTAAAATGCCAAGAGTTCCAGTCTTTCATTTTATATTAAGATATTACAAAACGGCTCCAGAAACTTCACAAAATAAACATGTTACTGAAATGTTACCTTATTTAGCCATACTGCAATCCAAACTGTTCCTAGAGAGCCAAATGAGTAAAAGACTGATGGCCAACCGAACGTATGTATTAAGAATGGTGAAAAAGCCAACCCAGTAACCGATCCCAAGTACATCCCACTGTATACTAGCGCTAGCGATCTACTTCTCTCCGCTACAGGAATCCATTTTGATAAAATATTATTCATGGCAGGCATAGCAACACCCTGAAAGATGATTAAAAGAAATTTAACTCAAATCCAATAAGGGAAAATGTCAAGAACACAATACATTCCACCTGAAAAGAAAATCACATCCTCCAATTGCAATATATGGACATAACAGAAATTACTACACAAAGACATCATCCTTGCCCAATTAATCATTTTCCAATAAACTAAAGAAGGGAAAGAGAGTAATTTCAAGAACTAACCTCACCAATGCCCATGAAAGCACGAACAACAAGAAGGAAAGGCAACCCAATCTTAGCAGCTACTGGTGTAAGAGCAGTAGCAATAGACCACCAAACTACACCAAAAGCTAACACACGCTTCCCACCAACTTTGTCAGCCCAAATGCCTCCAGCAATCTGTAGCTTATAAACTACAAATTAGAATGAGAACTGAATTCTAAAATAAAATAATTTTCCATGAACTGATGGATATGCCATTTATATACTTGATAACAGACTTTAATTTCTCCTTTTAAATAAAATGAGTGCGAAATTAATTCATCTGATAGCATAAGAAAACAGAGAGCTGGCTTTTATTTTGAAAGTATAGTATAATCCCAGGCAATTATGTGCCAGATACTATGTCATCAGCTCAATTTCTACCTCCCAGTTACAGCAGAAGAAAAATCAAAGCCAAAATTAATTTAAAAAAAAAATTCAAAAGAAAAATGCCCTGTTACCTGAGTGAGAAGGTAGCCCCAAAAAAATGAAGATTGTATCAAACCAACAGTAGCTGGATTCCAATTGAACTCAGCTGACATTGGAAGAATGGCAATGCTCATATTTACCTGCCAAACAGAATCTTTTAATGGGTTGATACAGCAATAACATTCCCAATAAAACCAAATAGTTAAATACCCTTTAATTCTCCTAATTGACAGTAATCACAATGACCAGAAATTGTAATGATTGCCCAAAGGAAATGACGCTAAATTTAAATTTCTTCTTCCAAAATCAAACTAACAATGTGAATCTATCTATACATAAACAAGCTTTCATTACTTTATACCCATAAAACAGAGTACTAAAAAAGACAAAGAATCATACTCTATCCATATTGCAGAGAAGAAAAGCCGAAAAACACAAAACCACGATAACCCATCGTTTCGGGAACTGTTCCAACCACGAAAGTGAACTACTCTCCAAATCATCCTCCCCCAAAACGACATCGTTCAATACCTCCTGAAACTTCACCGATTCCGGCGTCGAGTCGGCCCCAACCTCATACGGCTCCGATTTTACATCCGCCCAAACCTTCCCGATTTCCCTCCGAATCAAACCTTCCAATTCACCCGAATTTCGGGGGGAAACTCGAAGAATACCGGTCCGTTCTAGAGAGAGAAAACGAAAGCGTCTTTTGGTTTTCAAACCGGCGCCGGGAACCGAAATCTTGTGGCCATGGAAGGAGAGTAAATCGGGAGAGAAAGACGTAACGAAAGCTCGGGCGTTCATGGCGTGAGAGAGAGCGCCAACAATTCTCCACCTCGCAGTGGAGAGAGTGAGATTTTTAAAATGCGTACTCACATCTTCTTGGAGTAGAGAACTGTGATATTTGTGTCCATTGGTTGTTATTTTGACACGTGTCAGGTACATGGAATATACTATATTCGTAATGTTTAATTAATCCTTATTAAAAATAAAATATCAAGTAAGTTTAAGGTTCAATTATTTAAAGTGGCAACTCATGATACAACAAACACATAAATTTGACGTGGAAGTGGGCAGCTCATTGGCTGGGTAAGCAGGGTTAAGAGTGTACTAAGTCTCTTGATTCCGTATTTGACTTTTACTAGCTGCTAATATTCAGGATCACGGACCGTAGGATTTAGTCCAGTGCACTCTATCAATAAAATATATATATATATATATTTGAAATTTCTTATAATATAAATGAATTAAATTCAAATTTTACTTTTAAATAAATTAGTTTATTGAATTTAGTGTTCAAGTCAATATATTTAATGATATTTTAAATAATTAAATTATTTGAACTATTCTCAACGTCAATACAATAAAAGACTTATTTAAGTTCATTATAAAGATAAATAAGTAAAGCTTAAATCTTATTTCCGAACTTATTAATTTATCGAGTTAAGGTTTGATTAATTTACTGCTCTGCACTACAATCTTATTATTATCAATTTTATTGAACAAAATTCATGAAAATATAACTTTAAGATCATCAACTAATAAAGACCTCAACCAATCACAAATTGATTCCAAAAATTTATTATTAGATTACCGTAATTTTTTATAAACATGACATTTGTAAAAGTAGTGAAGAGGGTGAAATCTGCTGACCGACCTAACGATGACACGTGGATGAAACATACCCGATGTCTTTCGATATCAAACACCGATCATAAAGAGATCTACTAAAACGAGCTAAAAATGGTGAAGTCTGTTGACCGATCTCATGTGTTCATAAACACACCCGATGAATCAAATCGAGTTTTACCCAGTCTTAAAGATCAAGATAAAACGTATACCGATCTCGATGGAATGAGCCAGGTGGAAATTACTATGATTGGATTTACCGATCTCTTGTAACTACCTCATCATAACAAAAAGGAATATACTCCGACATATTCTGATCTTCTGCAGAAGATCATATGATGCCCTGACCTCTGATAATGACAGGCCATTATGACAAAAGTTAAAATACCGATTATGCCCTCTAACGGTAAAAAACACTCGAGTGGATAATTACCCTATAAAAGGGAACGTTGGCTCACATGAGAGGTAGGTGACAGAAACCCTAAGAATTTCACATTCTTTTTATTTTCTACTATTCACTGACTTGACCGTCAGAGTGTTGTAGGCAAAACACCCCACCGGTGTAAGAAGCTCACCCATCAACTGGTCAGATCAATCCCTCTGGTTAATCTGATCATCCATTTTTACCTCTTTTACTTCGTTTTTACCTTAAACCTCTTTTTGACATCATCAAGTAGTATTTAATTTAACGGTCAATTTTTAAAAATATGTAGTGCAATTGGCCCTAGAGAGATTACTTGATGCAACCTTATATTAGCATCTCCGCACATATTGGATCAAATTTATCTTTATATGATATGAGAGAGAGAGAGAGAGAGAGAGAGAGAGCAGCGAGCGCTTCGTGGCCGGAATCACAATGGATTGGGCCAAAAAGAGACAAGATAAAGTTGGAGCTCGGAATCACAATGGACTGGGAATCACAATGAGCTGGGCCAGAAAGAGACAAGGTCCACCTAATCCAACTATCAGTTAGGACCTATGCTTGGACTAGGCCTAATTTTTCTGTATTTTATTTATTTTTATTTATTTATTTCTTGTGTGTGTTGAAAGAGTCGAATTCTACTCACTATGTATCTTGCTCTATTGTTTTCGTTCCTTATTTTACAAATTATATGTAAAAATCATAAGACATTGACTGATTTTAATAAAGTAAGATATCTCTTACTCACATAATTATAAATTCCTATGATAGCAATATAGCGTGCACGTGATACCTCAAAGATGGCTCGAGTTTGGTTTGAATTGGACCAATTCTCCAAATCCAGACCAAAATAACCTTCAGTTCTCAAATCTTTGCCCAAGCCCAGTCCACCCATCGTTGGGTTAGATGGGCATGCTAGCCAAGCCAGATTTACACCAGTAGCCTATATAGTATTGGACTTGGCATATAGTATTATAGTCCACAGTTCTGCATTTACGGGTGGTTAGCTTTTCAAGATCCCTCTCTCATCTAAGCCCATCTCCAATGGTATATGCATATGTATATGTA
Organism: Hamamelis virginiana; assembly: GCA_017140935.1. Lineage (NCBI taxonomy): Eukaryota > Viridiplantae > Streptophyta > Magnoliopsida > Saxifragales > Hamamelidaceae > Hamamelis > Hamamelis virginiana. The sequence goes on from JAESVK010000254.1 coordinate 8,514, forward strand.
AATCTATTTACCATCCATTTTAATAGATTTTATTTTTTATTCTGATGTGTCTTTTAATAATTAGAGGCAAACTATCATTTTAGATATGAATAATGTGAGATCCATGCCCATGATTAAAGCCTAGCTAGCTTGCTCCACTTTTATCGCGGGAGGACATGTCGAGATGAAAAATGGAGAATGATTAAAATCGATTATTGAATAGTATTTTTGAAACTTTACCGTGCAACCATAGTTTATTTAATTAGAATAAATTACATTTAGACTCCCTAAATTTTGGACAATCCCTCTTTGTATACATTCCATGAATCTTGGATATTGTTCAATATGATTTGAAGAAATTAATTTTACCAGTAATATAGCTAGTTTCCCATTTGTCCCACATCGCCTAAATGAAAGACTTACTCTAGCTTCATATACCTATATTAAGCCCTCCATCTACAAGTTTAGGCTTTTAGGTTGGATTGGAAACTTAACAATATTCACATAAATTTTTTACCTAAAATAATTTATTCTAATTTTTAAAATCAACACTAGAGTTTGGTGTGCTCACATTTACTTTCCATAATAACCCTTTACAAAAAATACTATTTACCATTATTTAAAATGATACATTGACAAAAACAAAAGAGTATACATGAAATTTTAATACACCCAATGCTTTTATAACTACCCTATTTTTTTTTCACACTAATATTTTAAAAATTATATTTTTTTAATTTTTTTTAATACTTAATTTATTTTTAAAATTTTCTTAAAATATATTTATTTTTTCCCACTCACATCACGTGTGCTACAAGTCTAGTTACATAAAAAGAGAAGTGTATGGTTAAATTATTATTATTATTTGATACTAAAAAATAAACACAAAATGCAACATTTTATGACAAATGAATTAGAAAATAAAAATTGGGATTGCAACTCGATCAGTCGGACTAATAAGTACTTAGAAGGTCAATCAGGCTCAACATGAGAGGTAGAACCGTTTGCCTAGCTAACGTGAAACCCAACTGAACTTCAACCTGAACCCATCTTTAAATTTGGGTTGAGTTGGATTAGTTGGGTTGGGTTACTAGTAAAAGGAAAAATTTAAGGTGAATAAAATGTAAAAGAAGGAGAAGGAGAAGGAGAAGGAGAAAGAGAAAGAGAGTTGAAATGATGAATACAATGTGGAATCATTTGGATTAGGTTTTTCTAAAATTCATTTTGAATAATTATTTTCTCCACTATTAAAAAAAAAAAAAAAAGTGGCTACTACGACGAAAATTAGCCATCCCAGCAAGAAATAAAAATTCCGTCACTAGCTTCATTGAGACGAAATCCAGACGTCACAGCCTCATCGCAATTGCTGGCGTCGCAAGCTGATCGATTTTTTGTGATGGAAATGTAGAAGCCATCACTATATATTTAAACTTGTGATAGTAGAATTCCGTCACTACTTTAGAATATTATTTTAAAGTTATATTCAAATCATATCTCTATATATCAAAATTTTCATACTAGAAGTAATTATGGTAAAAATTGGGGACCCCTAACTTTTGCCACAATTATTTGCTTGATGAAAATTTTGTCAATCTTTCATACACACACACACAATAAATAAATAAATAAATAAAAAAATTGCCAATCATCCTATCACTTCAATCGCAAGTTATCTAGAAATTATTATCACTTCATCTCTTAGATCCAATGGAATTTTAAACCTTAAAATTAATTTTAAAATAAATCTAATGCAAATGGACCCTAAATGTAATATGATAAAAGTATATATAAATAAGTAGAAATGATCTTATCAGCACATGCTAGAGTGAAGCTCATAGATTATTATGGGATGCATATTTTGAAAAACTGCTTGTTAAATTAGATACTATGCATATGTATGTCAGGCATGCCAAAAATAACAGTGATCTAACAGTTAGTTTCTCATATATGTCACCGAAAAAAACTGTGACAGTTTTTAACAATCAGAATTTTTTATAGTCTAAATTTTGAGATGTCTATAACGGATCACTGTAATTTTTGACAGACGTGAGATTAATAACATATGTATCTAATCCAACAATCGATTTTTCAAAATATACATTTCACAATTCTCTACGTGCTTCATGCTGAAAGTCAGCATATGCTTTACTTTGATGGAGACTCTTGAAATAAGAGTCCCGAAACAAACAAAACTGGTTGAGAAGTGAACAGTAGGCAACAGACGAGAAAGGTTGGTGATGATGTCATGACACCAACAAGGCAACAACCATGCCTGATATGCATGCCTCCATTTTCATCATTTTTAACAATGCTTCATATGAGTTTCTTTCATTTTTTATTTTTGCCACCATTCGAGGTGCTATCATCCCTGAGGATGGTGTCAAAATACAGCAAAGCTAGCTCTGGTGTAGGTAGCAAGCTAGAGAGAGAAGGCAAGAATGCTGAAATGATCCCACCATAACGTACCATAATCAAATCCACTTCCGACAAACTGTATTTTTAGATTCTTCGTTTCGTTTCCGCATCTGAAATAAAATAATACGGAGTATGAATTATTAATCCCTTATAGAACGAAGAGAGCCAAAATGTACTCTGTGGATCTGACAATCATGCATCACGCTCCTTGATCAGATTGATGCAGCCAAAACAGGATGTTGGTTAGCCATCATATCATACTCTTCAGATCGACTGGGGATGCTCAAGATATTAAATTAATTATATGTGTACTTTTAGATGCTCATAATTAATTTTTGTATTGAAATTGTGGGATAAGCTTTTGGGTTGTATTACTCGTGGCTGAGTCCGAGGGTTACCTTGAATTACTAGCATTTAAAGAGTTTTCTCTTTTAATATATTTTTTCTTTTATAAATTTAAAAATCTATGACGATGATTTTCTTTCTTACTAGCCTCTCTATCACCAACTTTCTTTCAGGATAGATAGAAGGTTACTTGAGCCTAGGCATTGCCATTTTTATTTTTATTTTTTATGGTTATTTACACTCTAATATCTCAAATTTTGGGAATAATTTCAATCTATGGCTCAAATTTTTAATCGGGTCAATTAATGACAAATTTTTTAAAACATATTTCAATGCAGGATAAAATATTACGGTTGTTATTTAAACTAACGGAACTGCCACGTGGACGCTGACGTGGTGCTGATGTGGCAAGTCAACATTGTCGTGGCAAGTCATTGCTGATGTGGCATGTTGGTACTTCATGTTGACTTGCCACATTAGTGCCATGTCACGGTTCACGTGACAGTTCTGATCAATTAGTTTAGGTAACGGATGTGATATTTTGTCCTACATTGAAACATATTTTAAAAAATCTATCCTTAATTAACTTGATTAAAAATTTAAGCTCTGAATTGAAATTATCCCAAAATTTGATATATTAAGGTATAACTAACCCTATTTTTAATGGTCTCTTATCATCTTTTCACTTTATCCCAACATCATTTTTAATGAGAAATGCATCAATTTGTTTTTTGATTTATTAGAAACTGATTATTTTGTAGAAAACTGGTTCATATATTAGTTTTTTGTAAGTGCTTGAAAAACTAATGCATGGATCAGTTTTTTGGAATTACTTGAATTTTTGGATAAAAAATTAAATTAAATTAAATTTTTTTAATAAAATAAGAAAATATATAATTTTTGAATTAAAAAAAAAACTCAAAATAATACTTTTGATTAATTTTTCCAATTTTTAATTTGATAGAAAGCTGACAATTCCCTTCAATGCTCATAAATTGCACCATAATAAATAAATTTGCTAGTATCATTAATCCAGCCGACACAATGAGTTAGCACGTGGGGTCGATACAGCGTGCTCTCAGACTCTTGATAAGATCCCGCCGGTCCCTTTCCCTCTTCACTTCACCTTTCACTTCATACCCTGGTGAATATAGTTACAACACTTATAACATGCAATGGCAGGCTTCCAAGTTCCAAAGATGCAAATTTTATTTCCAGTATCATATTTTTCTTATTATAAAATTCAAAAATGCAAACCTACTAGAAAAAAATAAAACCATATACTTTGTTAAAAATACAAAGATATATTTCACATTTGAGATATATATATATATTTAAAAAAAGAATAAAATTGAGATTCTCATGTAAACCGATCTGATCTTATAAAAACGTACATTTTTATCTTACTGTTAGTTTACTTTTCATCAGGATAGATATTTTAAAAAATTTATTATTACATTAGATAATCTCTTTATTTATATTATGCGGGCTAAAAAATCACAGTGATTCAACAGTCGGTTTTCAAAATACATAGTATTAAACAAATATGACAGCATCTACGGATAAATATCATGATTCATTCATAAAATTCCGTGTAAGAATAATAAATAGTAGAGAGATCTCTCCTCATTATAAATCTCATGCGCCATTTATATATCTGTACAAAATTCCGTGGATAGAATCCCCAGTAGCACTCTTATTTTTCCTCTAACATGCTTCAGGTTGTGTATATGTTACCATAGTGGCATGTGGCATACGTATGATTACCGTAATGCCTAATTTGCCCCCCATTCTGACGTGAAAAATGAATCTATTTAGCTAGCAAGCTTTATATATAACATGGCGAACCAGCGTAGAAAGTAGGCCTGGCACCATCTTAACTTTGGGACTAATAATCTAAAACAGTGTAGACAGCTTTGTTTGTGGGTGATGATGATGAAAAATAGATAAAGAGGAAAGTTAGGAATCAAATTTTAGCTTTAAAAAGACATCTGAAACAGAAAGGAACCAGGGCTTCTTTTACTTCTTTTTTCTGAGTCAACCATTCTAGTCAAACTCAAATACCCTCCTTCACCAGCTTTTCTTCTGAAAATCACAATATCAACACAGCCTTTGTTTTGAAAATGATTTTGTTTCTCTCGCTACGTTGAAGTGTCAACTAAAGTGGCATGTTGCATTAGCATTTATATAAATTATGTTAATAAAGTAATTTCTACCATTTGTGTAACAATACTCCTCTAATTAATTATTTATTTTGAAAAGGAGAGAAATGGTATGTACATGAAATTTTAGTAAATATAAATAAATTAGTGTTTTGAGCACTGACAGAGTAACAAGCTTGTTACTAAAAATTTGAAGAAAAAAGGGAAATCTAACAAAAAAGAATTGTTACGGAATCATTATTGTGCCACTTGTACAACCAAAACTCAAGAGTTAAGTTAACCAATTTGTACACTATCAATTTTTGTTGTTTTTTATGGTACAATTATGTTACAAAAGTTGTGCTTCTAACTCTCATCCATAAAAGCCAGGGGCGGAACCAAAGCATAGGGAAGGGGGACCATGGCTCCCCTGATTTTTCAATTTTCTATTGTGTATATATATATATATAGGAGTCTGGATCCTCTATTTGGGCTTGAATATGCTTAGGTGATGTGTCATGATCTCAATGTTCTGCTTTTCACTTGGGTGATGTGCAGATGATCAAGATCATGACACATCACCCAAGCACCAAGCAAACCCAAGCAGAGAATCATCATTCTATATATAGTATGTGCATCCTGTAGAATTTATATGCTTGGGAAGGGTTGGGCTAGCCCCCCTGACTTTTGTGTGTGTGTGTGTGTGTATATATAGGGCTCCTAATATCAGGTGCTCTCTCGTAAAGCCATTTGCATTGTATATTTTGGAAAATTAACCGTTGGATCAGATACCCATTATCATGTATGCCATGCCTGCTAAATATTACGGTGATCCAACGATTGATTTTTGAAAAATGTAACTTTGAAAAACTGTGACTTTTTTATTCTTTAAGTTATTATTTTTTCACAATCGGTTTTCTCACAAAACCGTTGGATCACTGTGATTTTTGGCAAGAATGACATACATGATACGGGTATCTAATCCAACGGTCAGTTTTCCAAAATATTATCCACAAGTGGCTCTACAAGAGGGCACCTGAAATTAGTAGCTCTGTGTGTGTCTATATATATATTATTGTATGGTAAAGTGAAGGCAGACCACTCTTGTAACTTGAATATTATAGTATATAGTCTCGATCTAATCAGCATATATATGCTTACACAAGTTATGTTAGCACGAAGGCCATAAGTAATTGTATGATACGTATTTTGAAAAACTGACCGTTGGATTAGAAGTTGTACATATGGATGTTGTGCATGCCAAAAATCACTGTAATCCAATGTTAGAATTTCAAAATATTGCTATAAAAAACTGTGACCATTAAAACTGTCACAATTTTTCTCAGTGAAATTTCTGAGAAACCGACCATTGGATTACTGTGATTTTTGGCATACATGGCATGCAAAAGTACAATATATAATCCAATATTTTCAAAATATGCATCGCAAAATCATCTATGGCATTCATGCTGATATAAACATTGTTCATGTGAGGTAAGGTGTACGTGCATACAACCAATAACCAATGAAGTAATGTCATTTTCCTTGTTTGAATCCACTCATTGGATGCTTTTACCATACTATGACAATGTTGGCATAGTACAATAATTAGAGTAAAAAAGAGAGGCAAAAATGGTGGGATTATAACTAAATAAGTGGCGCAAAGTATGAATTAGGTGGGGATTTTTCAAGCTAATTTGACAAGAGATGCTGGAGTACCAAAATGGGCTGGGCCCATTTTCTGAGTTACCCAAACTTACCCTTGCTATTTGTTCACATTGATTTGATAATTTTGAGAATGTGATCACTGTGGAAAGAAGGATTAATGAGGAAATGGCAAGTGATTTGTTCAGGTTTATATGTGTTGGTGGTATTAATTAATTAATAAGGGGACATGAAGGACACAGGAGAATTTTTCATAGGCCAAAGAAAAAGATCACATTGGCCCACCTGAGAAGAAAGAGGATACTCTTGTGAGATCATCTGGGCCTACTGAAAGCAATAGCTTCCAATATATCATGATAAATTGAAGTATAGAGAATTGATATCACGAAAAGTACAATTATTACATCCTTTGCCAGAGGAATATATAGTTTCTGATTAATTTATAATTTTAAGATAAGTATTGGATTTTTTTTATTTTTTTATTTTCTTAAATTACTTCTAATTGAAATAATACGATAATATTAAACTTAATCGCAATTACTTAATAATTAAGATATACACTTGTTTATTGTACAATATGGTTAGACATCACTATTGAAAAGTAGGCATTAACCACTAATTGATTGAATTTAAAAGGAATTAAAACCATGTTAAGGATGACTATAAACAAGGTTAATTGGGCACCTTGGTCTGTCCACCCAATGAAAACTTATTCAACTTCAAGATTTGGGAACCTATTTTGGGAACATGAAAATAGAACAATTGAAAATGGGTCTATTTCGTTGTTATTTCACTACTACTTGATAAATCTCTATTGTTTGTAAATTCATTTAAAAATTAGATAGTGATAAATAAAGTAAATTTAATTAACTTTATTCAGTTTTTGAAAATTTTAAAAATATGTCCTTAAAATTAATATTTACTTAAGTTTGGATTTAAACACATTGCATCGTTTGAGTCTGGATTCTCTTCTTGAGTCTTTCTGTATTTGAGTTTGCTTGAATTGTGAGATCATAACACATTATTCAAATACTTCCTCCGTCCCAATTTATGTGCATATATTGACTAAATACGCAATTTAATAAATACATTGATTGCTTTGATTTTATTATATTTTTAAGTATGTGTTCCAATTTTACCCTTATAAAAGAAATGGTTATTCTCTAGGTTATTTGACAAAGGGGCATAATGGAAATTTTATTCTAATTTTTAATTTAAAAAGTCAAAGTAATCACATATTTTGGGACATCCCAAAATGGAAAGGTGATAACATAAATTGAGACGGAGGGAGTACATCATTCATCTCATATTTTAGATGATGTGTCACGATCTTAAATACCCAAGCAAACTCAAGTATAGAAAAACTCAAGGAGAGGATCCTGACTCACATCTTTTAACAATTAATCATCATACATACACTATACATAAAATAGGGGTCATTGTCTAGTATAATAATAGAAGTCTCAAGCAGATAAACACAAAAGCACAGGTTCGAGTATTGAGAGCGATTGCTTTGTGTAATATTGAAGATTAACATCATATCTACCTCACCCTCCTAAGACCCTCTTTTGCTAGCTAGAACCAATACTAAATAATGACAACTACATTATATATAAAATTTATTTATGAATATACTCTATTAAAAATTAAGCCATTAGAGTTTGCAAGAGAAGCATTTCCAAATTGACATTCCCCACCAATTTTTCTTAAAGAGATGCTTTGATGGGAAAAGGAATGGGAAAAGGAAAAGAAAAGAAAAGAAAAATTCTTCACTTTTCATTCTCAACCTTGTAAATGGTTTCAGATTCTCTCATGTGATCCTCCCTTAAAGGACGGAGAGATAGAGAGAGAGGATTGTGTCTGCCATGTATAGTCCAAAATCAAATTAATAAATAGGGAGTAATTAATTATTTGTAATTAATAGAATTGGCTTTCACTTAACCTTCTGAAAAGTTTGAATATTAGCTGTGGGCAATTAGACAAAACCATGTATTATATTTATATCCATTTGTAAATGTTTAAAACAACAAAACAAAATAATCCCAATGGGCACAATTACTCATGACTTTGGATTCTCCTTGAAAGAAAAGAAGAGAAATGGCAAAACATGCAATTTTCAATCAATTTATTAACAAGTTTGAGAGACGGCAGCTCTTAATTAACTCTATTAATTAATTTAATTAAATGAGGATAGAGATGGATCCACACTCCACAGCATAATGAAGAACCCTGCACGTGTGGAGCTGCCATGTTCATGTCATTATTTATAGGAATTTGAATTACATTATTTCTTAATATCTTGAAAGATATTTTACGACTCTCCCCCTCTAAAATAACCCTAGAGGGAGTCTACCTTGTTCTCCTCATCTATTTATTATTCTCTCCTTTCATCATACTATCACGTTATCTTCCCCTTTGCCCTAGTTGTCAAAATTAACAGCTATAAAGTCTATACTTCGTGTATATATAGTCAATGGGTCTATTCTTGTTGTTTTACTGCCTTAAAGGTTCTACTTGAATCTCGTAGAGCTCAAGAAAAATAATAGAAAGGGTAAAAAAGAAATATTATATAAAGGAGTTCATTTTTGAGTAATTTTCAGTAATTTCTTTTTCCTTTATTTCATCACTTTTAAAATACAAACGAGCCTAACTATTACAACTTTTATGGATGATAATTCTTTAGATATCTGTTTGTAACTTGAAAAAATTGGGAAATATGATAAGATCGGAAAAAAGAGACAAATAATTTAGAATATAATATATTTTTTCTAACATATTTGAATGTTATTATTTTCTTTCTCTTATATCCGTAGGTTTCTCAATATACATATGTTGGATCTGTTTGCATTATATATTTTTTTTTAATTCATTTTTGAAATTCAAAATTCCACTTGAATATGTTTTTCCTTTCATAGAATGATGTTATACATATATATATAGAAGTGCTAATATAAGGTGTACCTGATGCTAGAAGCATCAGGTGCCCTCTTGTAGAGCTAATTGCGGTGCAAATTTTAGAAAACTGACCGTTGGATTATATGTATGTCATGCCTGCCATAAATCATGTATGTCATGATGTAGAGCCAATCATGTAGAGCCAATCATGTATGTCATGCCTGCCATAAATCACAGTGATCCAACGGTTAGTTTCTAAAACAATTGACTGTGAAAAAATGATAACATTTTAAAAAACAAAAAAGTCACAATTTTTTATAGTCAATTTTCTCAGAAACCAACCGTTGGATCACTGTGATTTTTGGCAGACATGACATATATGATTGGGGTATCTAATCCAACGGTCAGTTTTCTAAAATATACACCGCAATTGGCTCTACAAGAGGGCACATGATGCTTTTCCTTATATTAGCACTTATATATATATATATATATAATGATCCATTGGGTCTAGACCCCATTTGGATAAATACGGTCAACTCCTCATTGGGATAGTTGAGATATGTATTATGTCATGTCTGCCAAAAAATACAGTGATCCAACAGTTGGTTTCTGAGAAACTATGATTTTTGGCAGACATGACATACATAACAGGAGTATCTAATCCAACAGTCGATTTTTTAAAATACATGTCCCAACTATCCCAATGAGGAGTGGACTGTATTTGTCCAAATGGGGTCTGGACCCCAATGGATCATTTATATATATATATATATATATATATATAATGACGATCAGTTGCAGTCCGGACTGCAAGTGGACGTGTCATTTAGCTGTGTTCAGGTGGTCGGTTCCAAATTCCGACCGTTGGATATGATGCTCACTCTCTACATGCCACGCCTGCAAAAAATCATGCCGATCCGACGGTTGAAATTTTGTAAAACCAGCCATAAACACAAATGAAATTTATATATAGTCTTTGGTAATTTCAGTATGCTTAAGGCTGGTTTTACAAAATTTTGTAAAATCAGCCTTAATCACAAATGAACCGACCACTGGAACACGGTCAAATGGCCGTGCAATCCATTTGCAGTACGGACTGCAATTGATCGACATTCTATATATATATATATCGCTTGGCAAAAATATAAAAGAAAAGTTTAAAATTTCACTTAATCTACGAGATGATCGAGGTATCAATAATCACTTTTAAATAAAATAACTCGAGGTTATGATAGGATGGTTGGCAAATTAAATAAAAGTTTGGCAACAAGTCTGATGATCAAATTTTTGTTATAGTCACTTTTAATATAAAAATTTTAATATATGGAGATATAATTGAATATAATTCTAAATATTTGTACGTGTTATAACATAATTCTCTAAAAATAAATTTTTTTTTTTTAAATTAATACAACATGGGCTTTAAACATAATTATCCTTCAACGTAATATTGCGTAGACAATGGATGTCACAATTAAGCATATACCCTACCACGACACAAAACATCCTACTACTTTTTTTATTGGATAACATTAGAAAGCTTAGAAGAAAAAAAAATAAATTAACAGCCGATTAAAAAATGAAAATGACTGACGGTTAATAGTTGTAGCAGTTAAAGAATGATTTACTTCGTAACATTTAACAGATTACCTCGTGACTTAAACGATATTATAAACATGAATGATTTTGCATCTCACGAACGTGAAATTGCAGAGAGAGAGAGATAGAGATGCCATGAAGTTGCGTTACACCTACTCTTGCTTTATTCTTCCAAGTCCCCACCTCCGTCGTCTTTACATTCTTCCTTCCTGCTAACCCCATTTCTTCTCCCATCATTCACCCCACCCCCCCTTCTCTCTCTTTCTCTTAGTTCTCTCTCTCTAGAACTTCAACAATCTTCCATGGACTGAACCAGAAAAGAGATACAGCTCAAGCTAGCTCTCATATACCAATGGCAAGCATATCATCCTTCTTCAACAACTTCACCTCTCTCTTCATTCTTCTCCTTCATCTGGGCTGCTTCATTTTCACATCCAAACACCATCGTCATCACCACCCACCACCAAAAAAACGCAAGTTCTATCCTCTCTCTCATCCTTCTCTCTCATCGCCTTGGTCTTATCTCAAACGCGTCTTCTCCTCTTCAAAACCCTCCTGCAAATCGAGTACAGAAACCCACCCATCTACAACACCAATTTCTACATTCTCCGCCAGATCATCATCCCATCAATCCATTGTCCCCCTCGTACCGCCGGCGGCCGAATCTCTCGTCGCCGATCCTCCACGTAAGAAACCTTCTCGCCGGCAAGAATCCGATATTTCGGCCGATAACCCCTTTTTTCCCCTTCGAAACGATATCTTCCCTTGTCCAGCTTGTGGAGAGATTTTCCCCAAACCGGCACTTCTCGAACAACATCAATCCATCAAACACGCCGTATCGGAGCTAATTGATGGCGATTCGGGTAAGAATATAGTCCGGATTATTTTCAAAACGGGTTGGAATGATAAAGAGAAGAACCCGACAATTGAACGGATCCTCAAGATCCATAACAGTCCGAAGATACTATCAAGGTTCGAAGAGTACAGAGAGTCTGTGAAAGCGAAAGCTGCACGAAACGGCGCCGTTAGACGACGAGACGAGAGGTGTATAGCTGACGGTAACGAGCTTCTGAGATTTCACTGTACAACCTTTTTATGCGAGTTGGGACGTAATGGGAATTCCAGCATTTGTAATCAGCAGTACTGTAGTACCTGCGGGATCATCAGGAGTGGGTTCTCACCCAAGATGGACGGAATTTCTACGCTATCGACTAGCTGGAGGGCACACGTGGCAATCCCTGATGAGATCGAGCAGGAGTTCGCGTTCATGAACGTGAAACGGGCGATGTTGGTATGTCGAGTGGTGGCGGGTCGGGTCGGGTGTGATCAAGAGGATGTGGATAAGGAGGATGGTGGGTTTGATTCGGTTGTCGGTAGGAGTGGATCCGGGTCCCAAATCAGGTTGGATGAAGATGAGCTCTTGGTGTTTAATCCAAGGGCTGTGCTTCCTTGCTTTGTCATTGTGTACACGGTTACGGTGTGAGTGTTTATATGTTATTGAATGTGTATCTTCATGGGTTTGTGACTTGTGGTGGTGATGATCATGTTTAGTGCTTCTCACAGGCTTTTGGTTAGGGAAAACCTAGTGTCATTCGTCTGTGACTGCTTGTGAATACAGGCCCATTTCTTGTCGTGAATTTGAGTAAAAGGATGTGTTATATGTAAATCTGCATTGGCATCTAACCGTGATTGTGAGCCTGTGTCCTTGATTTCCTTCCTTTTATTTTTACCATCTTTTTTCAATCCCGAATCAATTGTCCATTTTGATGTTGTAGTTAATTAATGTGTTGTGTCATATTATTTATGGATATAGTATTAACGTGACACCCATTATGTTAGGTAATTGATGAGAACAGGTGAAAGTGACAGTAAGTATAGTAGCTATCTCATTTATATGTTATATGAAGAATGCAATTATTTGTCATTGATAGCATCACGCCCCACCCGCATGTTTATCTTATGAACAGATTCATTTTGTAAGTCATAGAGTTCATTTAGTTTCTTGGGCATTTCCATTAGTCCATGAAAACTTTTTTTTTTAATTTTCCCGGGAAAATCCATTGCGTTTAAAGAGCACTTAAATAGAGAAGTAGACAGTTCTCTTATACCAAACAACATGACAATTAATATCACATATACTATCACATTCATTGATTGAGACGTCGAAACAATGATTGATAAGGCAGTTAATATGACCATATTAGCCGCTCATAAATATTTTGCTAATACAATATTGTCATGTCATTATTGAGTTATTGATCGACCCTAAAGGGATTGAGAACTCTCCATCTGAGGGATCCATTCAGCTAATTGATCGAATCAAATAAAATACCAATTTGATTTTCTAGAGATTTTTGTTAGTAATCTCATAAATTACAACATGCAAGTTATAGTAACCTACACTCTTCTTCCTTTGAGCAAGGTAGCACATTAGGTTGGATTAGCCCAAATAATGGTCCACACATTAAATATAACCCACTAGGCCAAATAATGGTCTACACATTACTAGATTGGGCTAGCCCCTTTGATGGCTCAAAGTTCAGGTTCTGCTGAATTTGAACATTTGCTGTCCCAATCTAATCTATGCTTAAGGTTGATGTTATTAAAGTGTTCCCAACTTATATATGGACAGTCGATATATCATAAAGGAAGTGGTTAGATTGGAAAGCATGTCTCCAGAAAATATGAGGCATTCATGAGATTGCGCCACATATTTCATATGATTTAAAGAGAGACAAGTGAATTTTGAATCACAATATATGGGCTTACATTAATATAGATTAGCATTGAATTGTCATCTTTTTTTCTTTGATTATAGATCAACTAAGTAAACATATTCAAGATTATATTCTATGTTTTTTTACTAAGATCAATATTTATTTGATAAAATTGAAGTAGGAATTAATTCTAAATTAGAATTATGGATCCAAAGCTTTTTGGATTATAATTAACTAAAATAGTCTAGTGAAATATAACTTTTGTTAAAGTAGAAATAGAGATAAGAACATAGTGCAATTGATGGTAAAAAATACCTCAAAGAGATATTTAATTGTTTTCGATATCTTGAATCAATTATTCATAAAGATTAAGAAATAAAAAAGGATGCTACCCATATATATATATATATATATATAGAGGTGCTTTGGTCAGATGCACCTGACGAATCTTGCATCAGGTGCCCTCTTGTAGAGCCACTTGCACTGTAAATTTTGGAAAACTAATTGTTGGATTAGATACCCTATAATGTATGTCATGCCTGCCAAAAATCACAGTGATCCAACGGTTAGTTTATGAGAAAACTGCTAAAAAATAATAATATTTTAAAGAACAAAAAAGTCATAATTTATCAAAGTTATATTTTTCAAAAACCAATAGTTGGATCACTGTGATTTTTGGCAGACATGACATAAATGATAGGAGTATCTAATTTAACGGTCAATTTTTCAAAATTTTCTTAGCAAGGGGCTCTACAAGAGGGCACCTGATGCAAGAAGCATTAGGTGGACTTAATATTAGAAGTTATGTATAAATACATAAATGCGTATGGAAACAAATTAAGCATTTATGCGTAAATAGTCTTGGAACTAGAAGAATTCTTGCCATCATCAAGAAAGATAAAATTTGAATGATCAACGACAAAATCTAATTATTCAAATTGTTCATTACTCATTTAGATTGGCGTGCTCTTCAGAGAGTTAAAATCATTTTTGAACCCAAAATTAAATTTTGGACCTGTTTGAGTGTCAAACTCATATAAATTATGGGTCTCAAAATTGATTTCTGTCCAATTTTAGCTGTTGGCATGAAAGTCCCTTTTGAAATATAATTTTTTAATACAAATGAAATTTGGGCTGGCGGGAACCCAATCCGGCCGAATCAGCTTCAGTTGGGCTGTGTTTGGGCGTTTGGGCCCACGGCACAAAGTGTTAGGCCCACCTCCAATTTCGTGTCCCGAAAAGCTGCAAGCTCTCGAGCCCGCCATATATTCCGGCAAAAGGATGAGCTTCAAACTCGGTTGCTGCTTCTTACAGATTTCTCCCCGTTAACCTCAAAATCACGAAACCCTAATTCCGTTGATCTGGAAGGGAGAATATGGATCATCTGGAGAAGCATTTGACTTCTGAATCCTCGAAAACAGTTCCATTCTCTATATTCAATTCTCTGGACGGTCCTCTCATTCCTGGAATCTCGCACTCTGTTGCTTTCTTTCTCCATTTCTCTCTCTATAAGTATCGGTTTCAGAGCTTCTACTCCGTTATAATATGTGCCTTCTGTTTGGTTCCACTGAATCCCAAGGAAACTACTAGAAGGAAAAAAGAAAGGCAAATTCCGACAAACCTTGAGTTTTTCCGTTTTCTCTCACAAAATAAACAGCGGAAAGTTGTTTTTTTTTGTTTTTTGTTTTTTTTCTCAATTTTGTTTTCATTTTGATTCCTAATTAAGTTTTCTCGGGAACCTAGCAGAGGATTTTAATTTTAATTTTAATTTGTTTACGTTAGATTCTTTCTGTTTGGTACGGTTTTTCTCGACTTCTGTTATTTCAGATCCACTCCTTTCGCTTTCCCCTTACCTTTGCTTGCTCTGTCAAAAAGGATTACAATTCACGTCTTTTGCATGACCTTTTTGATATTCTGATTACTCTGTTATCAGGTGTGTTCAATCTGTCTTTACCAAGGCGTTAGAATTCTTCTTCTTTTTCCTTTTTAGTAAAATGATTATGTAGAGATCACCTTTAAGATATATTTCTCATTCTACAGTGAATTACTCTGTGATCGGTACATTCTTGCTTCTTTGATTGGCTTGGGCTCGAGCACGTAATTGCTGACCTTTTTACACCTCCTTTTCAGTTGAAGGTAAGTTTTTTAAAGTTTCTAGCTAGCTTACAAATTTTTAGTTGGTTTCCTTTGTTTCTTAGTTAGGATGAATTTGTGTTTGAAAGCACCGATTTATACAAATTTTGGTGTTATTACATGCAGAGGTTTGTGTTAACATATTACTTGCATAGGATTAAAGAAGTTGGCTTTTTTGTGATGGGTCTACAACAAAAAATTGCTTGAAATTGGTGTGTTTTGTAGATGACTACCTTGTTTGTTGGAATGGTTAATGTGGTCAGCTTTTTATTCTTCATTTTCATCATACAATTGAATTAGATATTTAGTTCAAGTAATAGTTTATGTTGGTTGATAATGTGAATAGATTTTTGAAGTTTAATTCAATTTAAAAACAATTTAGAAATGGAATATTAGACCAGGAATACACGTACTAAGAGGTTTTTGAAGTTTAATTTAATTAAAAGACAATTTGGAAATGGAATATTAGACCAGGAATATGCATACATTCAGTCGTTTTACAGTCCCAAACATATTGGATTGCTAGTTGGGTGTTCAAAAGTTTAGTCGCTTTCTTATAATTATTCATTGCAAATGGGCCTATTTATATTTTATGGATATATCTCCTTTTGGATTCTCATTTCCCCACGCCCAAAATTAGCAGGTCAGTGTCATGTCATCAGATTTCAAACTAGATGCTGTTATTTCTCATGATTGTGAGGAACCAGAATTAAGCTCGTTAAATGGGAAAGTGACACTGGGAGAAAAGGTTAATGCAGTATACAAGATCTTTGATGGTTTTCGCAAGCAAGGAAACAGATCAATTGGCAATAACAGGTAGTACATGTTTATTTTCCTTATCTCCGATGGTCTATTTTCCAGCATATCCCATTACTTTCATGTCGTGTAACTTCAACCTCTACAAATGCGATTTTATGTTTCTACTTTTGCCTTCCTCAGTTTGAATGACTTTGTCCGTTGGAGTTTGACATGAACCTAAGTTACTCTTGTTGTATTTTGGGAATCTTGTTGCCTATTTCTATTTGAAATTTGAGAGAACAGAAACAGTGTGTGATATATAAACTGTACACTGTGCGGATGCAATTTCGACTTCCTTTTATTTCTTTCATATACTCACTGGTTCTATTACCATTAAATGACTTGAGTAAAATCTATTTGCCTTTTTTTTTTTTTTATTAACTGTTTACTGTGGACTATGCACTGTGCGGATGAAATTTCCATTTAACTTTTCTATTCTTAACTTTATAAAATGTGCTCTGTGTAAATATGCGATAGCTTCTAGCCCTCTAGTGCCTGTTACGAGGGTTCTGTTACTAATCCAATGGTGCAGTGTTAGTGAGAACCACTAGTTATTTGTGTTATCAATCAAGTGAATGCACATTTTATTTTTTGAAAGCACCATTTGGGAGATTTAAAATAGATTAGCGTAGATATAGTTCACTGATCATTAAAAAACTTGAGTAAAACCTATTTTCTTTCACCAAGCAGGTTTTTAAGAGGGAATGGAGCAGTATCTGGACGAAAATCTGGACCTCTTTTGTCTGGAACAGCTTACTGCATTTCTTCTTGCAGCATGATATTGGTGAACAAAGTAGTTTTGTCAAGTTATAATTTCAATGCGGGAGTATCGTTGATGTTTTATCAGGTATTTCCACTTATCCATAACCACTTTTTTTTTTGTCTAGAAGTCCTTTACTTAAATTTCTCTTTGTATTTTGTCTCAGTTCTGATTTTTAAAAGCATAAATCTGTATTATTCCCTCATTGAATATCATCTGGGCTGATCATTGAATCTATCCAACACTTGTTGGATGGTAGTTTTTTCCCTGCAAATTTTTTAGTATTGTGATTAAAAATTTAGCCATATGTGACAGAAATTAATTTCTTCCTGTACTTTTTGCAGAATTTGATTGCTTCTCTAGTTGTTGTTGTATTGGGTCTAAGTGGAGCAGTTTCAGTGGAAAAGCTCAATTGGAAGCTGATTAGGGTCTGGATCCCTGTTAATGTGATCTTCATAGGCATGCTTGTGTCAGGCATGTATAGGTATGTTATATTAGGTACTTTTTTAGCCAATGGACTTGATCTAGTGTGAACAGAATAATTTTAACCATGAAAATAGATGTGATGAAAAGAACAAAAAGAAATAGTTATTCTATATGATGCTAGATATGATTAATTTACTGAATAATATGCAGTATAATGTTCTTGTTTTCTGGCAAATATTTCAGTTTGAAGCACATAAATATTGCAATGGTGACGATTCTGAAGAACATGACAAATATTTTAACAGCAATTGGTGAGTTATATATTTTTCGGAAGCATCAGAATCAGAAAGTGTGGACTGCCATGTTTTTAATGGTAAATGATGTTTCTATATTTCCTCCTACGCATGAACTAGCTTATTAATTTATGGTTCTTTAATACAAAATTTCAGTGGTAATTTCCCTTGACAATGATCATGTTTTAGGAAAAGCACATATCTTTTAATTTGAGACTCAAAGATGATTAGGCCTAATAGTCTTCCTAATATAAAGTTGCAGTGGTTTTTTACTATGCTTTGAATTAGTATGGCTGTGTTCTTGCAGCAAGAAACTATTTCAGTACAATTCTGTCTTGGAAATTTGATTTTCAGAAAAGAAATTTTACAAATTTTACAAATATTCTGATTAATTTTTTAGCTACACTGGAAGGCTTGCAAGTAGAAGAAATTAGCACTTAATTCTAAAAGATGGAGAACTTAATATTTTCTTCTACTCAATAGTGCCTATGACCAATATTTGTCTAAGTTCCATTTTTTTTGGACCTTTTAGAAATATTCAGGGAAAAAAAAAAGGATTACATTTAATCTGTCCAATAATAAAAAATTGAAATTGCAAGTACTTGGAATTCATTACAATGTTAATTGCTTCTTTTCTAAAATAATCACGTGTTTTTTTTTTTCCTTAAAAAAATTACCAGAGTGCCTTATAATTTGTTCTTTTCTAAAAATAAAATCTATCCTATTTAACATTTGGGTGCGATTATCTTCTGCATTGCAGATCATCTCTGCTATGAGTGGCGGTATTACGGATATCTCTTTTGATGGCGTAGGTTATGCATGGCAAATTATTAATTGTGCTCTAACAGCAAGCTACTCAGTAAGTATATTCAGCATTCCTCATTCGGTTTATCCTCGACCCACTTGTCCTGAGCCTGTTAGTGTACATAGAAGTTTGTTTTTGGAGATCTGTAATTTTGAGCTTGGACTGTGGCAACCATGGTTCATGGTGTAGATTTCTTGACATCTATTTAATTTCCAATTTGCATACAATTTGTACTTTTTGACAGCTCACCCTGCGGCGGGTCATGGACAAAGCAAAACATTGCACGAGATCTGGATCTCTTAATGAAGTTTCAATGGTGTTGCTGAATAATTTATTGTCTTTGCCTTTTGCCATCTTCTTGATTCTCCTGTTTGATGAATGGAAATATGTAATTAATGTGTAAGCAAATGTTCTTGCTTTTCTAATTTTAAAACAAATTTGTGCTTTGTCCTTACTGCAAGCAGTAATTTTTTGTGTGTGTGTGTTTTTTTTTTTTTTTTTTTTTTAATTTCAACTTGCAGGGATGTAGTTAGGATGCCAGTTTTTTGGATTGTCGCAACAGCTAGTGGATTGCTTGGACTTGCTATTAGCTTCACCTCTATGTGGTTTCTACATCAAACTGGTCCTACCACTTATAGGTAATGTTGTGTAGGTAGATTCGAAAGAAACTTTATAAACATAGAATTGTAAGCTTCTCTTGTTGTCACCTATCACTCAAATTATATTAATCTGTTTTGTTGCTTAAAGTTAAACACATATTTCAGTTCAAACTAAGGCTAGTTCTTAGTTAGATGAAGCTATATTAGTACGAGTTATTTTTGATGGATTATTAATAGGAAAGATGTCAGGTATCCAGTCGTCATCCATTTCTGGGCACATGCATAGCAGCAATTCACGCACTATGAGATTTCATAGGACACAAGATTAGTCAAATGATACAAGTATACAACTATCAAGCCCTAGTTTCTTTTTAGATAGTGTATGCAGTCAAATGATACAACCATTAAGCCTATGGTTTTATTTTAGATAATTACATGGCAGCGACTTCCCACCAACACTACATGTCATGGTCCTTCACTCTTCTGTTTGGCAGAGTGTTAATGGATCCTATCAATATGAGAATGAGAATATGGGGTAACTACTCCACTTCCTAATAGATTGCTATTATACCTAGTTAATGTGGGCAACTTTAGGTTGCATTATAAGAAAGAAAGTGGGTCGAGTCCTAAGGCCCCATTTTGCTTGATAAAACTATTTTCAAACTACCTATTGAGTGTATATACATTCAGTTCATACTTTTTGTTCTACCCAGTCTACTGTTTGACTGTTTCTTTATTTGTGTTCTTCTCCCATCATACAAGAGGCATCAATTATTGCTTGAGTATTCCCTTTCAACATTTTATATTGTCCACTGACACTGTGCTCCTGTAGTTTATATTGTTCATTAACATTGTGCTCCTGTTTTACAGTCTCGTGGGTTCCTTAAACAAGATTCCTATCTCCATCGCTGGTTTAATGTTGTTCAAGGTTCCGCTGAGCCTACCAAATTTCTTCAGTATACTATTTGGTAATATAACCAATCAGCTCTGCATACCATGAACGATTAATCGTATGTAATTTTGATTTTGACCTAATGTCGATGCACGTAAATTTTTTGCAGGCCTATTTGCTGGAATATTCTTTGCCAGGGCCAAAATGTCTTGATCCTATAGTATGACCCGTGGGAAGGAGGGAAAGCAAAAGAGTTTACTGATGGTGGTCAAATTGATTCCACTTGCGGAAAGATAAATCAAACACATTTTGAGCTTGATGCATGGTAAAATAGCCAGGATCTTGAAGAGGCCGAAGATTTAGGGAAGGTAGAGAAGTTACTAAATTCTATTTAAGCAAGAACATTTGGAGTCACCACAGGATTCAGCAACAGCAGCGGCTTTTACAAGTTCAAATGTTTTCATATGATTATTTTAAACAAAGAAAAATATTGATTTTGATTTATAAATCAGTCTATTGGCATGCTTCATTGTGCAAGAAAATTTTGCAAAATAAAAATTCTGACATTGTTCTTTCAATGACATTATTGGAAAGCTTCAATGAAATTCAAGGGATCCCACTTGTTTGGTTGTGATTTTGTTTATAGCATATATCTTGTATTCATTTCTTTCTTGCCAACTTTTTTTCTCTACCGTGCTGCCTTCGGTTCTCTCTCTCTCTCTCTCTGCATCTTTTGTTGGGATTTACCATTCACACCAGCGGAAAAATGCATCTACTATATTGCTCGTGTTGGTTGGTTGCCAAGAAAACAGAAAAGAATATGGAAGTTTGGAATGTAATGTATATTTGGGAGTGGAAGGGTGGTCGGTTAGATTCCCAATCTAGCTTCATCTCCTTTTCCTTACCAGGGCAAGCTCGATCAAGACTCGCCAAATCTGGATGATGCATCCATGTTGGTGTCCATCCTTCCATTAGGGTTGCAAGTCCTGGAATTGAAACCATGCATGCTTGAATCCTTCCATTATATTCTTCAAACGTATGGTTGTCAACTTGAATCCATGCTTCCGATCATTTGACCATAGAAGACGTGTTGCTATGGGGGAACAAACATTTCATTTATTCGCACCCCCAATGCTACTAGCTGAGTCTCAAATGGTAGTTTTCAAATTAAACTGCCAAGGCTGCTCATATGAGTTGATCACTGGTCTTTTCACTCTCTCCCTTTCATTTATTAATTAATACATGAAAAATACTAAACTCATCATCAAATTTTAGACTAAATTTTTTAAAATCATTTGATGTAGAAGAATGGAAAATAATACGCCAAAGTTAAGGATCTATTATGTTAAAATACTAAAATGATCAAAAAAATTTAAATCGCCAGGTGTGGCAACATGTAAAAAAATACACAAAAGCTAAGGTTCTATTATATTAAAATACTAAAATGATCAAATTTTTTCTAAATCATCTGGAGTGGCAATATGATAAAAAATACACGAAAGTTAAGGTTCTATTATGCTAAAAATACTAAAATGAATAAATTTTGAACCAAATTTTTAGAATTATTTGGCGTAGTAGCTGCATGATAAAAAAATACACGAAAACTAAAGTTCTATCATATTCTGGCGGTTTAAAAAAAAAATTAATCCCATAACATTACTCTTAATACATTACACTTGTGATTCAAATGCACTAAATTACAAGTGGAACGCAAATAGCACTGTTGAGAGGATCATTTGGCCCATTTTTTTGGGTTGTCCGATGAACAAGAAGGTTCACCAATTGAAAGAATAAAATATATATATATAGAATTAATGTAGCCCTAGCTAAAGTGGAGCCAACACAAGCCGCAAGTATAAGGATCGAACATAATGCCACCAATTTTAGAGTCCCATTAGCATGACATGTACAGTATAGTAGTAGTAACAAATCAAGGCTACCAAAAAAAAAAAAAACCTACAAATGAATAGAATATTATTCATTATTTTTCACTTTTATGGGCTTGATTTAATTAGATTATTCATTTTTGTAACTTTCCCATTAGTATATCATGTAATCTCAAGTCCAAAACGGCCTTGCATAAACTTTCATCAACGGCATTAATTTCAACTTTCATCCCAACTCACTTAATCTATTAATGTAGGTAGCTATGATCAATAGTTATTTGAAAATAAAAAAAAAAAAAAAAAAAACCAGTAGATTTTATTTGTATATAAGACATAATGTGAAAAAATAATAATAATTTATTAATTTTATTTCGTATTTTTTTCAAATGCAATCATGTAAGTTAAAACATAAGTGGTGTGAGACAGATAGCAGCACTATTCACCACAGACGAGAAACAGTTGAGAAAAGTAGAGAGAAAACCCCAAAAAGAAAAGAAAACTCCATAGGAAAATGATTACAGTCAAGCTGAAAAACAGGCTAAAAAACAGGAAAGAAACACACTATTTGTTCACAATCCATGACACGTACTATTACGGAAGTAACAACAAAAATGAAGCTAGCTAGAAACGGCGAAACGCTCACACCTCACCAAAAAAAAATTAAGTTAATTTCCCTGAAACTGTCAAGTCTTAACCAAACAGAAATTTCTCCTTTCCACATAATAAAATAAACCCAACTTTTATATTTAGTTCAGAATTGAACCAATAAAAAAACAACCAAGCAGAAAGACAAAAAAGAGCCTATCTATATATTTAACAAACAAAGCATAAACTATGAATTAGAAGGTAGCTACTAGCTAGTACTGTTACTGCCTTGAGAGAACTGAGAAGAAGAAACCATCTCTATCAAATCCATCTCCTTTTCTACATTTGCAGAAGCTAATTGATATGTCAGCAAATCCATCTTCATGTTATCATAGCTGTTGTAATTTGTAGAAGATGAAGAAGAGGCTGCTGCTGGTGCTCCATGAAGAAGATAAGAGAGGTAAAGGTCAGAGTGAAGATGGGTCTTGGGAGTTTCTTCTTCTTGGAAGTTATTTATGTACATGTTTGGGTTTGAAGTACTGGAAGCACTACAAGGATATAAACCCAAGGAATAATTGTGATCCTCATGAGATTTTTCCACTTCCATCGGACCGTTGATTCCATTGATAGTATCAAGAGATTGATGAATATTGTAATTGTTGGTGGCAAAGAAATTTTGCATGAAGAGGAGTTCATCATCATAATTATAAGTATGAGTATGAATCAATGGTGGAGAATCAGCGGTGGTGGATTCCGATGGGTCTGGAAGAAAAAGGTTTAATTGGTAAATTGGGTCATCGGAGAGAGTGGAGCCGGTGGGAGTAGCGGTGGCCGTAGTGGCAGTGGTGGTGGTGGAAGTATTATCATTGATAAGCTGATCACTCTTGCTTTTGATGTAGTTTTGTAATATAGAAGATGATTGAGATTTTTCACCATTTTGGCCTTGTGCTTGTTTGATTTTTCTCCTTGAATTTTGCCTTCTTTTTGTGGCATTAAAATGGTTCTTTATAGCATTTTCAGTTCTTCCAGGAATTTGCTTTGCAATTTCTGCCCATCTGTTCCCAACCTTCTGATGAGCTTCAATCAACAGCTTCTCTTCTTCTTCACTCCACCCATCTTTCTGCAACAATATGTATATATATATATATATATATATATATATATATATATATATATATAT